>WTXL01000123.1:0-88435 GCA_022376525.1 Russula vinacea | reverse complement strand
AAAAAAAAAAAAAAAAAAATACGGGGCTTACCACTACAGTACAAGTGGCGCACACTGGTTTAGTGGGCGACGCAGCGTTTTTTCCGATTCTCCAATCCGCTCGTGTGCCCTAAATTTACATTCGTTTCATCAATACGGTATGCAACGAGTCTGCCCTTGCAGCACCCCCATGGGTAGCCAATAACTTCGGGAAAACGTCAGCCACGTCCGAGGACAAAGGACTGACTTTGGTCACCTTCATATTCTCCAAGTCTATACCAACCTCAGGAGCGATTGGAAATTGGAGGCGGCAAACTGCGTCGGAAGTTTTACTGTGCCTCCAGCATGTAAGATACCATAACTCGGAGGCGTACTCCTTCCTACCTTTTCGACTGGCGCAATTGTGAACTACATGGAGGTGTGAGGTCCAGGGCAAGGGCAACTGGAGTGGTGGCGAGTTGCTGCATAGGTCGTCACGGTTGTGACAACTGGAATGTCACTCGTCACGCTATCTCACATTGGGAATTTGGGACCGAGACCTTAGACCTTGATTCATGTCTCCCAGCACCGTGCTTTAACCACTCACCGGCACTCACCACCCAGTAGATTTTCGGGAACCTGGGCATACAAAGGAGGTTCGAATCTGAGATGAACACATAGCACCACCCCATACACCCACACCAGCAAGCAAGCCCTATGGTCGCGTGGCATATTGCACCTCTAACGCCCGATAAATGTAGAGCCTCACCGGAGCACAGACTCACGTCGCAGTGACGAAGAAGGGCGTGGCATCGGGACAATAAGTGACACCAACAATTTCTGAAATTTCCGGACACGTATCACCACCATCGAAGAAGCGACTACCTTCGCCTCTCCCCTAGAGAAAGAAGTATTAGGTGAATACATTGGTGGTACATCATTCCCTATTATGGCTCACAATGCGCTACTGACACCACCCCAGACCCCATCGACCCACGATTCCACACTCAAAGCCGCCAAACATTCCACTAATCTCCCATTTACCATCACCGTTAGTCGCACGGAACCCCTTTCGTCTGTACCACCTGCGACACCAATAGCCCTTCCTGTGAATCCCGGGAGAGATAACTTGTAGGACGATTGCAAAGCGCATGGCCCACCTTGAGGGCATTGAGTTCGGTGCCCCACCTGTTAACCGCGTGCAACCCTCCGTACCCCGACTCAGCCTGTGGAAGATGCGGACATTGAGCATTGAGGGGAGCACACCCGGCTCGGTTCCTGAGGAAGAAGATGACGAGGACGAATAGGCCCACAGACAGCGCATCGCCGCTAAGATTGGGGGTATGGGAGGCGTGCGCCTTGGAATGTCAACCATCCAGTCTGGCATTCTCAATATCGCTTCCACCTCCTACCCCATGCGACCCGAGAAGAAGTGACGCCACTCGCCTCCGCGTATTATCATGCGTCCGAGGAAGAGTACGAGTAGCCAAGCAGTCGGATTGTGGTGGCGGAGGGAGTGCTTCAAGCTTTTGTCTCCAGAGTCCTCGTGGTGCACCTCCTGGAGTTCGCTCTCTTCCGCCCCAACCTGTACACCACCCCCGCCCGTGCCATCCACTCGCCCATCCACCCTCCTATTCCTAGCACCCCGAAGCGGATCCCTTGGCGAAATCATGTTTGTCTCACGTCCTTCAGCACGCCGTTCCGTGTTGGACCTTGTGATGGTCGAGCCAGAAGAAGCCCCGCCTCCTGTGCGGTATTCGCGCGAGCTCCCGCCACAGTGATCTGCACCTCCGACGCTTTGAGTCGTCGGATCTCGGTCAGTGGAAGCTGCCTCAACCCCAAGCGGCTCGCTCGACTTGGGAAACAATGTTAGATTCTTCTGGGTCGATGTGGTCTGGGAACTCGATGGCCTCGTGCATTTGCGGCTCTTCCGGTTCAAATGACTGTCCACGAGTTGCGTGCCTGTATTGCGTCAGCCCGCATGTGGGCAGTATGTGGGCGAGGCTGCTTTGTGACCGCTCGAAGCGCACACTCATAAGCAATGGCTCGTTACGAGGGGTTCATATATGCGCAAACAAACTGCCCAGATACGCCCTCGTCTGATTCGCTGTTTGGTTCCCCTTCGCAAGGAGTTTGTACGTCCCCCTATTCAACCGAAATCATACTTCAAGTACTTACGGATGGGCTCTAGCGCCCACAAGATTTCCTAGCCAGAATGCAGCGTAGAGGCACGCAGCTCATCAAGGCCACAGTTTCATAAGATTCATCAAAAAGCAACGTCCCGATATCCTCCCTGTTAATGGTGTGTGAACCATCTCTGCACGTACCTTATGTTTTCTCTTACCAACGATGGACCTTTACTAGTTCGTGCCAACGCTGCTGCCTCAGCTTCCCAAACCCGGATCACTCCCGGATCTCTACTTTACCGCTGCAAGACACAATACGACACACATGGACACTTTACACCCTTGCGCTTGCCTCCGATGCCCTCCGTGCCTGTGATACAAGCGATTTACATGCTGAGCTCAATTTACCACTCCATGAGGCCTCCTATCCTATATGCGCCTGATAGCAAGACATTATTATGTATCTACGCCAGCGCATTATCTCCATCGATGGACACTAGGGGCCAGAACAAATTACGAGGATCGGAATGGGGAGGACATGGCCGATAACGGAGATGTGGTGAGCGTTGAGTCACGCAATTGATAAGACCTGGATAGATTAGTCTGCTTGTCTCTTGACTGTAGATTATGCGGGTGACGTATAATAAGATTCGTACAACACATTACATGTAAAGTGACAAACCAACACGGCTACACTAATCAAACCCCTGGGATGTGTATGCTGCCTGCGTTTGTAGGTTTAATTGTGATATATCGCTCTGTCCTTGAGAGTCACCAGAGGCTGTTGTCGCCTGCTTTTGTTGAGCAAGTGGGAGGATGAACGTTGAACCAGATGTAAATGACAGCGCAGCATTTATTGTTTCTGGTCCGGAGGGAACCGGGTGGTTTGCCTTGAATAGATGCTGATGATGAGGGACGGAAGGAGCAGTGACAGCTCTGAGCTCACAGTCGACTCAGATTGGGGTACTTTGGATTGACCTGTGGCCTCCATGTTCAGGACGCCATCCACAAAGGAATCTATGACTATGAAGTATCTGCAGCGGGCAGGGTGACAATTGACCGGACGCACCACTGTGGCCCGATGTGCCTTGCTCAACATGACGAATCAGGCTGATATCGGCCCTCTTGACTGGTTCAGCCTTATCTATATGTGTTGAAATGACGTGTTCAACGAAGTCGTCATGCAATACAGTTGTGTAGCGGCACCAATCCCAGTGACAAGAGTGTAGGGAGCTCATTGTAAGTCGTCGGCACGACTTTTCTTGTCGGTCGCAACCAAACTCGGCTGGCACCACGGCACGTGCGCAGCGGCACAGCAGGCACCAACCGCCAAATACAACAGTTCAACAACACCCACAGTCCTACATTCAACCCTTGCTTCTATAGCTTACTGATACCGCTGCCCAACTGGGCCACATTCATAGAGCGCGTGTGTGAATATAACCTAGTGACAGACGCCCACTTCCCACCCTAGATAGGCGTTGTTACATTCCTCACGTCCCATCAACAATAACTTCGCCCACCCTTGGTTATTACTCTCACTCTGCCTGCTTCCTGTTGGAGGCCGTAGACGATCCCCCCTCTGCCTGAACCGCAAAAGTCCAAGAAGCCAAGATGAGCGATCCGGCAACGTCGGCGACTGGGCCTTCGGTGAGTGGACTTCCCCGGAACTTTTTACTCTGATGGGTCATTTGACCACGCCACGTTGGTGCCTGCTAGCCAAGCGCAACCACTTCACAGTCACCCCACAAAAACAACATTGCAATCATCATTGTTGGTTGTGTCGGCGGTATTCTCGCCATCGTAGCCTCAATCCTTGTCCTCGTGCCGTTCGCACGACGTCGGGCATCAAGACGCCAGACCAAACATACTAAGGGTTCGACGTCAAGCAGCGGTACCTCGTCGACTGCCCACAGTCGCCGTGACGTCCACAGTCGAACCATTTCCGCCGATGCATCCGCCCCTCTCCTCGAACCAGAACCAATCGCCAGCACAGAATACAGACCCTTCATGTCCCTCCCGGCGCAATCAGACACAGCCACACCGCCGACTGCACTGCGCAGCGCTAGCGCCGACACCCTGCGCTTTCCGCGACGCTTTGCGCCCTCGTTCAAGTCGTTCTCTGCTCGTCCAGCCTCCCCCGATTTGGAGCCGGGACCGTCGCGGTCCTATCTCTCACCGCCTCAGCCGCCGCTTCGGCATGCTCGCACACGCATAGCCCGTGCGCCGATGGACACGCTCCCAGAGGATTCAGTCACGGACGGCACGCCAATGCGCGTTCCGTCCCCGACAGCGACGAGCACCGAGTCACACGCACCACCAGCGCCCACGAGCTGGCTGCACATCCCAAAATCATCGGTTCCCCTCATTGGGGCATTCCGTGGGAGCATCTCGTCCGTTACGAGCGGGGGCTCCTCTTCCCTTCCCACGATGCAGCACTATCCCTCCTTCACTAAAAACGCGAAGAGCGTCAGCGGTCGAGCAGGTCGTCGCAGACCTTCTACAGCGTCGCCTCGGACGGCACGAGGCGAGCCGCAACTTGGGCCCGCAGCCGTCAGAGCAAGGGGAACTGCCATCCCCGCCCCTGGGAATGGCGGCGCGGCTGAAACCGAGTGGCGTGGGAGAACGCACTCCGCAGGTGCACTTGACCCCATCATTCGAAGGGTTTCATGCGTCACGCCACGCAAGTATGGTGTACAGCAATAAGTCTTCGGTTCTCGTCGCACCTGGAGGACTGCGGCCGGACGAGAATACACGGCCGTTGAGCAGTACGGTGGGGAGCGGATCGTCCCTGTCGCTGTACTCGGACGCCCGATCGCAGCTGCCTGGGGAGGACGGGAGATGGAACGGGAGTGTGGGTGGGAGTAGCGGTGGTGGTAGAGGGAGGGGATCGTAGCTTGTGAGGTTCCCTTGTCGGTGAGGGTGATGATGAGCGGACAGCTGGCATGCTTTGGCTCCCTTTCGGGTTGCATTCTCATCGTGGTTGTACTCATTAAGTTTTGCGCATCATTTTGTCATCTGAGCTCACGAGTATATTGTATTACAGACACTGCTTCTCGTTTCTCATATCCTACCTACGACCGCTCTATTTCCACGCTTATGGACGACTTACACACATATTTGCATAGGGAAGCCATGTCACTCCTGCTACATCCACCCTTTCCCGACTCCGGCTCCCCGCTAGCATTCTGCGTACCACCATCTGAAAACGAACGAGAACGAGAGAACTGCAGCATTTCGTCCCTGTCTGTATTTTTAAACACCTGTGAACCCTGAGCGACAATGGCCGCCCGTTTTGGAAGCACGAATGGCATAAAAACTCGGCTCTGGGCGACGATTGGTGCTTCAAGAGAAAAGGTTACGTTTCCTGGTTTGTGCAAAGCTTTCTGCCGTAAAGATTCGTGGCTTCGGGTTTCATCACGTTTTTCATGGCGAGTCGAGAATGCCCACGGGTCAGCGTCTTCGGGAACCGAGCTAGTTTTCATATTGCCATATTGCCGTCATGAACTCTTAACCTCGTGTCTTAAGCTCCGCCTTTTGCTAAGCGGCCATTCTCTCTGTGTTTTGTGTGGGTAGTAACCACTGGGCTATCGTAGTCTCACCAACCAGGCATCCATGGTTCCTTGGCACCTTTTGCACAGCGGTGGTGACCAGTCACGCTATCGCGATATCAATGACCGATACTGATTGGTAACATCTCTTGCCTGCGCGCGAGGAACGCCCATCTCCCAACTACCCTCAAATGGTGCGACGCAACAACATGCCCTTTAGCATATCAAGGTGGGGTTTACTATACAGTACTGGTGACAACGATCCGTTCCAAATCGCAGGGAAGCCCCCATCCATCCCCCCTCGTTTCCCACTCTATTCTACTTTGACTGACTGATTGACACATACGGACTCTTTTCTTGGTCCAAACGGCATCGCCCCCCTCTCCGAACCTGCCCGTCAGTCGACCCTTATGTACACGGGCCTTTACGTTACGTTACTTGGGGGGCAGGATGGCATACTCTATATCAAAAACCTCGCTCCCCATTTCACACGATCCGCCAACGACAAGGTACGTAATCTTAACAGCGGTACTGTAGTGGCGTCTCGGGTTTCCTTTTTCTGATCTTATTATTTGTCGAGAGCCCCAAGGGGCGGGCGAGCAGCTTGTGGTGCCGTTTTTCTTTTGGACGGTAGAAAGGAGGAGACACTTACGACCAACGAACGAACGCTCCGGGGGTTTCTCCTTTTCTTTTCTTGCCCCCGTGCGTACGCACATGGGCTCTGATCAACAACAACCTGTCAGTCGAACACCTCACCTCACCATTCGTTCGCCAAGATAGCTCCCGTACGCCACAGACGATTTGATACGTTCTCCCCCACACGCCTGCGCTGCTGGCACCTTGGCGCGTCAGCGCCTCCCAGGCCCAAACACCCCCACCAGCGCGCGCTCCACAAATGCGCGCACCCACAACATACAAGCATTGCCCTGGCTTAAACCTGATACGTCCGCGTTGCCACGCACCGCCATGCCATAGGACGCCACTCCTCTTTACAGTAATGGTGCACCATTTTTTCTTTCTAAAAATAAAAGGGCCCGAGTGCAGTGCCTAGACTCACGGTCTCCCGAAAATTTCGACGCGAATACTGTCCTGGCTGGTCATGCAGAACAGGACTCCCACAACATGTCGTAAGGACAAATTTGCCTCTCCTAGCTCCATGCGGACAAAAGAAGAAGCTGGTACCACAGCACGACAAGGTAAGTAAAAACGTATATGTGATACGACGCAGTATTGGAATGATATCGTATCGTTATCGTCGATCCAGATTGCTTATCTATATTTGCACTGATCGTGCGCGCTTTCCTTACCCTTTAAACTCTGGTCTGGCCAAATTCTGACTAACTGTCTCTCCACAAGCGCAAATTGCTATCTATCTATCTCCTACAGAGCGCAATCGGCCAGGGGGCGCACAGCCTTAGAGCCTGTGTATCTACACGGCAGACGAAAGTTCTTTCTGGAACACATAGCCAAGATATACGAGCGTCAGTTGGTTTGAATTGGCACCTGGGCACGCCTCCTCGCCTTCCTGCTACGCGCGCGCGCGAGACTTGTTTACCAAACCACCGGGGCCCTGTCACCTTCGCTCGTGTCAACTGTATCCGAAGTCGACAGGATACCTGGATAACTGTGATAGACGGCGGCGCAACGACGGGTTAGCTAGCATGGTTACCTGTCAGGGGTTGTTGGATGGGCTTCGTTTTCTACAGATGGGCCTGTCAACTGGTTCTCGAAGTGATCTGCCCGGATGGGAAGATAACTTGACAGTGGCAGAGACTTGGGCCAGCCTGTCGAGCTGTGCGTACCCGTGACCGTGACGGTCCTCAAGCGCCGCAGATAAGCGCTGCCATCATGTCATAATCATTGACTGTATCCGGGAAACAGTGCTACGTCTAAAAACTAGAGTGCGTATGCACGGTGAGCGACAGGGACCGTGTTGCCGTACAAGGGTGACGAATATGATGACAGAGGTGATCGGGAGGACGGGAAGGGACGGATCGCGTGGATGAAGATGAAGAGGGGATGTCGTAAGAGCAGAGCAGAGTAGATACATGTGTGGGCAATCCGAGATGACCGGTGACACTCCGGTGATGCGCCTTACGTTGACTCTTCAGCAGGGGGAACGATAAGTGCGATCGGACCGTCCGAGGCATGCAACGAGGCAGAACATGCGATAACAAATTTTTCCTATATTTCATCAATGTTCTCTCTCTTCTTTCCCCCAAGCTGTATCCAACTGTACAGTACGTTACGTATGGCAGCGTGGTGTGCCTTTGGTGGGGTTGACGTTACAGGGCGGCGCCGCCTGCGAGTCCGAGTACGAGAAGGACAAGTCTGTCGGACCATGCAGTCACTTACAGCACGATGCAGTGCCGGATCGGGGAAATGCGTCATCCCTGCCGTAACGAAAGAGGCCTTGGGTCCAGCGGTGGGAAACGTGCAGCCAGTTTAGTGCAACCACGAGACGGTCCTCGTCTCGTGCTTTAGCCACCATCTTTGCCTCATGGCCACCCCCACAGTTACCAGTACTGCATTTCGCATACGGATCCACGGGCGGGTTTACAGGGTACGATGGCACATGTAAAGAAGGTGCGTCACAACCAATGGGTTTCCCAGGGAGTCAACGTCAGTCAGTCGACGCTTGGGGTGTCGGTTGCAGCGTGAGGGTGATGACAAATCAAGAGGAAAAGAATGCCGTAACGGCATCGGCCATGCACGCGACTTGCCTCGTCTCACCCTCTCCGCTTGTGGAATTCCTGCAGCGCTTTTACCTTGCTCTATCCGACTCTGTCTCTCTTTATTTATTTATTTATTTCGGGGGTCTGCTTCCTTTTCGAATCGTTACGTTGATGTCCAACAGAATCGGGGTGTCACCAGCCCGAACGGGGGGCGCCTTAAGCTAGTGCGCGGGCGCAGTACAGCACGATGCCCCCTTTGTCAATCCAGGAAAGTAGAAAAATAATTACATGTCACACAAGCAGACAGATAATCCACCAAGCCAAGCACAACCAAAAGAAGGTAGCACCGAAAAATTATGCGCCATCCCCAGTAACGCATGACTAGTCCTGTCTCAGGCTTGTCTGATAAAGATATAGATTGTACATATATAAGGAGGGGCGGTTGACGCTCCGGGCTGGTACCTCATCTGCTGTACATGGACGAGACAAGTTTCCTCCTCCCAGCGCGAGCATGCTCGAGCTCATCGTCATCCGGCGCAGTGCAACCCGACCGCCGGGTGCTCGCTAACGAATCCGGTTCAAGCTCTTCTCGTCTGCCCGAAACGGGATCTCCGCCCCGGTACCGTGGCTTGCGCGAGATAGCGCACCTCTTCCGGGACTCAATTCCTGGTCCGTCCTCATCCTCTTCGTCCTCCTCACCACCCTTCTCATGCCATCATATAGTGATTTTCTCGTACACCCTTCAACTCTCCCTACAGACCGTATCGGTCACCGTCGTCGCGCGGCTCGGGTCGACGGCACTGTCTGTTTCTGCCTTCTCCCTAATGTTGGCATTTGTGACTGGTAGTACTGGCTCCTTTCACAGCCAAGCCCTCCCACATATTTGCCCCCCTTTTTTTGTAATGTACAGGATGGTGTGTTGCCCTCGGCGGCTCGACGGCCCTGGACACTTTAGGTTCACAAGCATTCACGGGAGGGAAGCACACCATGGACCTCTCCATCCATTTCCAGCGGTGTTTGCTCCTGCTGTGGTTGCTGTTCATCCCCGTCGGCATTATATGGGCCAACGTGGCGCCCATCCTAATGGCCCTCGGTCAGGATGAGGAGCTCAGCCGGGGTACACAACAGTACTTGCGGGTGCTACTCCTGGCAGCGCCGGGCTACATCGGCTTCGAAACCCTCAAAAAGTACCTGCAATGTCAGGGTACGTTCTCGTCATTGTGTTTAACCACCCCGATGGTGTGATCGGTTGACCTCCCTTACCAATATAGGGATCATGGACGCGTCCACATACGTGCTCCTCCTTATAACCCCCATCAACGTCGCGCTCAACGTCTACTTTGTGCACTACACCGACTTTGGCATCTACGGCTCGCCCATAGCCCTCTCGTTCACCTTCTCCTTCGCATTCTTCTTCCTCATCATATACACCGCGTACTCCCCGACCCACGCGCAGAACGGGACATGGGGCGGCTTCCAGCTCCGCGCAGTCCTTGACGCACGGAGCTGCATCACGTTTCTCAAACTCGCCCTCCCGGGCATCCTAATGGTCGGAACGGAGTGGTGCGTCATACCTTGCCTAACCACCTTATCTATTTCCCCTTTCATTACTCCGGTAACGTCGGTCAATCCACTCAATGGTCCGGGTTGGTTTCTCTTCCCTTACGTTCAGGGCCGCATTCGAAATCGTAGCGCTAGCAGCCGCTCGTCTGGGCAATATCCCGCGCGCCGCACAATCAGTCATCATGACCACAGACCAAAGTGTGTTCCCTTCCACCCCCATTTCCAGCGCCCATCACCACCTAATGCTCGCATTTTTTTACTTCAAAGTTTTGAATTCAATTCCGTTCGGCATCGGTATGGTTCTCACGTCCTAGGACTGTTGTGTTCATATTGACATTGGGCTCACTTTCCCTCCACCACACAGGTGTCGCCGCGTCCACAGAGTGGGAAACGCCATCGGCCGGCGCGACGCAGCCGGGGCCAAGTTCACTGGACACCTCTCGGCGTTGCTGAGCGTGATAACAGGAGCAATCGTCATGGTCGCGCTCCTCCTCGCAAAAGACGTACGTCCTTCCCTCCCTTCCCAACTTGATCAAACCATACATACAAACAAACAAACAGGTATATGGGTATATCTTCAGCGACGACGAATCGGTCGCACAACTCGTTAGTCAAGTGATGCCCCTTGTCGCCTCGTTCCAAGTTGCGGACGGCCTAGCCGGTTCGTGCGGTGGCGTACTGAGGGGGCAGGGCAGACAGCATCTTGGCGCGGCGTTTAATATCGTGGCTTACTACGTCCTCGCTTTGCCTCTCGGCATCACACTTGCCTTCCATTGGGGGTATGGTCTCCCAGGCCTCTGGGTCGGTGCGTAACCCCTCTTGCCTCTCCAGCCTTGCCATATATGATCTTACGTTAATGGACCCCTTCTGGTTACTACTTACAGGCCAGGTGGTGGCGCTCTTTATTGTGGGTACATGTGAGTATGCGGTGGTGTGGCTTGGCACAGACTGGGACCACGAAGTTGAGAAGGGGGTATGGCGCAATAACCAGGAGATGATGCATGAGGTCACCAGGACGGCTTCCGAAGTAAACGCGTGAAAGACCCATCCATGGACATGATACTGTACAAGTAATATGGTCCCTGTTTTCTTGTTTTACTGTACCGCAAACCCAAACCTAAAAATGGAGTCACATAATTGTCTAGTTCAAATACTTTGTGCCTGTACAGTACAATGGTCTGAACTCTGGACCCCCTGACCAACGTGCGTGCCAAGCATGACTTGTTGCGCCGCAGCAGAATACTCTTGTCAGCTCAGCCACACAAGGTATAGTCGTTCAACGTAACCATGAGCATTTGACCAACTCTGGTACAGACATGACTAGCGGAGGGTACTACTGAGTGGGGGTGTAGATGGGGGGTGATGAATATGCGTGAGTACAATAAACATGCGAAGGTGCGTAGCGGTGGTGGGTAATGAGCAGAGCAATATACTTTTGGTGTTCTAAAAATGAGCACGGAGATCAAGTGAGTCATAAAGTAAAACGAAGGTGAGTGGGCGCAGGAGAGCTATAGGAAGGTACGAAGACGACGAAAAGATAGCTTAATCCTTCTTCTCTTCCTTCTTTTCGTCCTTCTCCTCTTTCACCTCCTCCGCGGTGGATGACGAAGCGTTCTCGGCATTCTTCTTCTCATAAACCTGTAGAAAACCTTGTAAGCACAGCACACAAGAAACACAACAAGTCACTTCACCTTCTGGAAGAGGCCAAGCGACGCCTGCTGAGTCTCATTGATCTTCTCCCGAATGGCTTCAGCTGTCACAGCACCATCACCGGCCTGACCCTTGGCAGCAATCTCGCGAAGTTCGGTGATGTGTTTTGTCACTTTATCTTCTCTGCCGCATCCAGCTGATCCTTGAACTCGTTCATGGCTAGCACTCTATCAGTACTGGAATTGACTCATACAGACACAATGCTCACCTTTCTCGGTATCAGCGCAAACTGATTCGGCCTTATTCGACTCCTCGATAAGATCGCGACGGGCTTTATCTTGCTCCGCGTACTGCTCCGCATCAGAAACCATACGTTCGATTTCCTTGTCGCTGAGACCGGATGATGAAGCGATGGTCATGGACTGATCCTTGTTCGTTGCTTTATCCTTTGCAGACACATTGACGATGCCGTCTGTTTTGGACGTCAGTAAAAACCCCGTAAGCAGCGGAGTTGGCAGGCGCACCAGCGTCAATGTCAAACGTGATCTCGATCTGAGGCACACCCTTAGGCGCGGGCGGGATGCCAACCAAATTGAAGTTTCCCAGAAGCTTGTTGTCACGTACGAGTTCACGCTCGCCCTGGAATATCTTCACTTCGATGGCAGTCTGGCCGTCGGCGGCAGTCGAAAAGACCTGCGATTTCTTCGTTGGGATGGTAGTATTGCGCGAGATGAGCTTAGTCATGATGCCGCCGAGTGTCTCAATTCCTACAAACTCGTCAACTAGTGAGGCCAAAAAAACGGAGATGACATACCGAGTGATAAAGGAGTGACATCAAGGAGAAGAATATCTGTGACGTTTCCGGCGAGGACACCACCCTGTATGGAAGCACCGATGGCCACAGCTTCATCGGGGTTTACACCCTTGGAGGGCTCACGACCAAAAATAGTCTTGACTGTCTCGACTACACGCGGCATACGCGTCATTCCACCCACAAGGATAACCTCATTGATGTCGGATGACTTAACACCCGCATCAGCCAGAGCCTTCTTACAGGGGTCGACTGTCCGCTGGACGAGAGGAGCAGTGAGAGACTCAAACTGGGAACGCAGTAGTTTCTGGTTGATGTGCTGCGGACCACTAGGACCCGAGGAGATAAACGGTAAATTGATCTCTGTCTGGGAAGTTGATGAAAGCTCGATCTTGGCCTTCTCTGAGGCTTCGCGGATACGCTGAATGGCCATTTGATCCTTGGCAAGGTCGATACCCGTCTCCTTCTTGAACGCGTTGATGATGTGTTCAACCAAGACAATATCAAAGTCTTCACCACCGAGATGGGTATCTCCGTTTGTCGACTTGACCTCGAAAACACCTTTCTGCATCTCCAGGATGGAAATATCGAAAGTTCCGCCACCAAGATCGTAGACAGCAATGACAGAGTTTTCGGCACGATCGAGGCCGTAGGCAAGGGCAGCGGCTGTAGGCTCGTTGATCACCCGGAGGACCTCGAGGCCAGCAATTTGACCAGCATTCTTAGTCGCTTGACGCTGCGCATCGTTGAAATATGCGGGCACGGTGATGACAGCATGGCTATGAATAGAGAATTGGCCGTAGTCGCGAGGTAAATTTGAAATGTACTTACTTGAGTTTCTTATTCAGATACTGCTCAGCAGTTTCCCTCATTTTGACGAGGACCATGGACGAGAGTTCTTCAGCAGACTAAAACGATATAAGCACCCCAGAAAGGAAGGTTAGCGCTTATGACTCACATATTGCTGTTGTTTGCCATTGAAGTCCACCTCAACGGCTGGCCGGCCATCGGCTTTAGGGACAACCTTGAACGGCCTTCAAGGGATACCGAATGAGAGCGAGAAAGTGAAATTTACAAGTAAAACTTACCAGTGCTTCATGTCGTCCTTCACCTCCTTGTCGCCGAACTGCCGACCAATCAAACGCTTAAAGGCGAAGACGGTGTTTTGTGAGTTAACAACAGCCTGTCGCTTGGCGGGGAGGCCAACAAGACGCTCGCCGTGCTTGGTGAACGCGACGACGGAGGGTGTTGTCCGTGCACCCTCCGAGTTCTCGATGACGCGGGAAGTCTTGCCCTCCATGACGGAGACGCAAGAGTTGGTCGTACCCAGGTCAATACCGACGACCGGACCTACAAGGTGTGAATATTGTCTGCAAGAAAAATGACACGTATGCATACCCGAAACCTTAGAGTTCATGTTCCTCGCAATTGAGGAACGGGGCAGGCCCTAGTAAAGAGTAAATATGAGACGTCAGGCGTGCATATAAGAGGACATACGGCATAGCTGCCTGAGCGGGAGACGGCTGAGCGGAGCGAGCGAGCGACGGCGAACATGGTGGTGTGAAAAAGGGGAAAGAAGTGAACTGGCGCACTCGCGTCTCCGCGCCGAAATTTTCTCTCTAAGCACAAACAGTCACGTGATGGTCACGACACCCTGCCCGTCCACTCCTGACCTCCATTCTCTTCCTCTTCCCATCTCTTTAACCCTTCTTCATCCCACAACTTGTCTGACAAATCCCCCTCTTTACGCAGGATGATTTCCCCTTGCACGCGCGATGGCAAATATTCGTTCGTCACTGGATGTCTGAACCACAATTCAATTTCCAAGAAAACTTCTTGACAGGTAAGACGCTACGTACATATACTCGGGGTGGTACTTGTAGGCTTCGCCATACCGACTGCCTCCATCGACTCTACCGGCATGTCGCGCATCGCAATGGGGACGAGTAGTGTCGGATCACGCTTCACGAGTCTTTCGGCACGGTTGTATCCTTCATATGCCCGAGTCGACTTGGGTGCCCCGGCGAGGTACATAACGAGTTCTGCGAGGGGGGCACGACATCCGGGCATGCCGACAGTCTGACAAGTTTGCAGCGTGGCCACGGCCTACAGAAACATCACCCGTGGCGTGCCCATTCAACTTGTCAGTGCGGGGATCAGGCAACACAAGAATGAAAGAAAGACACTCGCCATCGGCAACGCAGTGCGATCTGCCATTCCGATGTCCTCGCTCGCACAGACGGTCATCCTCCGTGCGATGTACACCGGGTCTTCGCCGGCCTCCAGCATGCGCCCGAGCCAGTATAGCGCTGCATCGGGCTGGCTACCGCGCACGCTCTTGTGCAGCGCAGAGATGAGGTCATAATGAGGGTCGCCGGTGCGATCGTACGACGTTGACACAGACTGGCGTAGCGACTCGAGCAGCACGGATTCGGATGTGTTTGGAGCCGAGTGGAGCACAAGTTCAAGTAAGGAGAGGGCGGTGCGCGCGTCACCAGATGAAAACGATGCGATTTCGGAAGTCACGCGACGAGTTAAGTGCGGGTACGGAGGTGATGGTGATGAGAGACAAAGCTAAGGGGAATACAGTCGGGCGATGAGACAGCAAGAGCTGGAGGACTAAACTCACAGCTGAAGCTGAAGCATCTACATGTACATCCTCAGGAACTGGTGGCGGAATACGCTCAACTGCCCTGTCAACTATCTTGATTACATCTTCATCGGTCAAGCGGTGGAGGACATAAACCCTGCAGTATCGTTATGCAAATAGGTAAAGCAGATAGATCTTCGAGTCCTTACCGACACAAGTTGAGTAACGTCCGATTTAGTTCAAATGACGGGTTCTCTGTGGTTGCTCCTATGATCTACATGCCATGAGTTGGCGGAAACTGTACAAATCTTTCAAAGTGTTGCTTACCTGCACAAAGCCCTGTTCAATGAAAGGGATGAACACGTCCTGAAAACCGAAGTGTGTGTCAATGAAGATAAATGCAGAGTGGCAAAGAGCGTCGAAAACCTGTTGAGAACGGGTAAAGCGGTGAATTTCATCGAGAAATACAATCGTCCGTCTACAGCACATGATGACTACAACGACTCTGGGATATAGTATAATCACAAACCTCCCTGTCAACCGGAGTTCGTCTCTCGCCTCCTCGAAAATAGATCGGACTTCGTTCACTGTCGTGATCGCCGCGCTCACTTCCTTGGAGATCGCATCTGCGCATGAAATGATTACCCTCGCCATCGTCGTTTTGCCACATCTGAAGAGGCGAGGCGCATACAGTAAACTAAAAAGCAAAAGTCAAATTCGGTTGCAACACACACACTCACCCGGGAGGTCCCCAGAATATGATGTTCTCTGTCGTAACGGATGCATCCGAGCCGAACCCGAGGAGTGCATCTGGACCTGTGGTGAGGTGATCCTGTCCGACGACTTCTTCCACCGTTTTCGGACGCAGTCTGTCCGCCAGGGGAGCCGCCTCTTGCGATTGAACGTCGCGGTCGCAGTGGTCATAATCGTGTGACCCTTGTCCACGAGAATCACTGTTAAAAATATCATTCGTTTTGGTTGCCGAGTGTGATTGTTGCGTGCTGGCTTTTCTGATGCGTACCTCCTTTTTATAATCATAAGAGGACCGAGTGAGGACCGTCGCGGTCTGGCACAAGGAAAGCACGTGTTTAATTAGATGGCCGGGCCATGCTCCGGGTTTCCTTTTGCCGCCGTGGCTATGGTCAACACAAGCTCAACTAGACCTGCCGGTGGAGAATATGGGGACGTTCGTGCGAGTATCGACAATGTCAAGCTCAATGCGTACCTCGCAAACAGCGCGCCCGCTGTGACTGTTCCAGTGACGATCAAGCAATTCAAAGTGCGTCCTTTTGCTACCGTCAAGGACTACTCTAAATCATGCTATCCCACAGTTTGGTCAGGTGAGGCCTGCTTTAACTGACACGGGCTAGTTGAATGAATTTGCCGGACAGTCGAACCCGACTTATTTCCTAACGGATGCGCGGTCAGCAATGGTTGTCCTCCTCTCATGTTCTGCCTCCATCTAATTCTACTATCTCAAAGTGGTGCGCGTTTCGTACTGCGAAAGAAACCCGCAGGCAATCTAGTATCCCAAACGGCGCACCAAGTCGAGAGAGAATACACCGTGCTTGCCGCGATCCACAAGTACAACACGCGGCCCACAACACCGCCAGAGTCGCGCGTGCCCGTCCCGCAGGTCTTCGTACTATGTGAAGACTGCGACGTCATCGGAACGCCATTCTACATTATGGAGTTCCTCGAGGGCCGCATCTTCGCCGACATGTCGATGCCCGGCGTACCACCAAAAGTCAGGCGTGAGTGGTACGTTACTACGTGCAATATCTCTCATGCCAAACAAACCCACTCAACAACTTGAAACACAGCTGGCTCTCCGCAGTGCGCGCACTCGGCGCGCTCTCCTCTCTCGACCCAAACGACGTCGGTCTTGAAAACTTCGGCTCGCACAAGCCCTACTTCCCCCGCCAAATCAAGTCCCTGTCAAAGTCTCGCGCGCCCAAGCCGCGGTGAAGGACATCGAGACGGGAAGCCGGTAGGCGACATCCCAGGGTGGGACGAGCTCATAGCGTGGTACGAGCGGAACTTGCCAGACGAGCGCAAGACGGGAGGCGCGCGGATCGTGCACGGCGACTATAAACTCGACAACCTTGTCTTTCACCCGACGGAGAACCGCGTGATCGGGATCCTGGATTGGGAGCTCTCCACTCTCGGTAGTCCGGTGCGCCCGTTTCTCTCGCACGCGTGTATTTGTTTTTGTCTAGTGGCCTGACGCGACTTGACACCGACAGTTGGTGGACCTGGCAAACTTGACCCAACCGTGGACCCTTGAGCCAACCGATGCTAAGGGAGCCATGGTCGGTTTCAAAAATAGTCCAAGCACAGAGCCGATATCGCTCGCGGAGCTCGAGCGCGAGTACTGTCGAGCAACGCAGCAGCCATACCCGATCACAGAGATGACTTTTGCGCAAAGCTGGATGCTCCTGCGGGTTTGTCCGATCTTTCCTTTTCGAACATCGCTGACACTAGTTATATTTTTCAGCTGGCGGTCATCTCACAGGGAATTGCGGCGCGACATGCACAACGTCAAGCGAGTTCGGAGCAGGCGCATCTTTACGCTGCCATGTTTCCTCTGATAGGCATGCTGGCGCGACGCGTTTTGGAGGACAAGGATACCTTCCTAAATTCGACCAAAATTATGATAATCTACGGGTTGTATCAGTACATTTATGAGTATGCCATGGCAATTTGTGGGCAGAAGTAAATAATTTACACTGATCAGCGTGGCTATTTGCACGGGCCTATTATTTCAACTATTTCAAATTTCTTGCTGGACTACTTGCAACCAACTGTGATCACTCTTGACCAGCATATATTGGCCTTTTCAGGCTTTCAGGAAAAGATGCCTTTCTGTCAGACCTCCCACACCTGGCCCACATGCAAGAGACTTCCCTCAAGGACTAGTCAAGTGCCAGTCAGATGGAAAAACCCAGAGAGGACTTTGCTGGCTGCCATAGATACTAGGGGTTCCTGGTTTTGAGTCTTGGACATGCTTAATGCCTCTCTCAACCATGCTGAAATGAAAGTGCACTAATGTAACTCCTCCTGTTTGCACAATCCTCAATTGACTCTCAAAAGCTGCCAGTAAGGTGGGCCCACCATAGCTCACTTTTTGAAGAAATTTGAATCTCAGCTCCTTACTGAAGCCACTCAAGGGAAAAAAAAATGGCTGTGACAGAATTTACCAATCTTGTTACAGGTTATGACAATGTGACTGATGTGGGACTGGTGTGGGACAAGAGGGACTGGTCAATTCAGGAACATGAGTAAGGTACATGATACTGACCTGGTGTGGGACAAGAGGGACTGGGGTCTCCTCCATCAGCAAATACACAACTTTCTTTTTATGGCTTGTACAAGCTTGTACAAGCCCAAAAAGTGAGTAAAGTGACAAGTAGAAAAGCCAGGTCTATTTTTTGACAAGTTGATGGAATTTTGTACTAACAAGCTTGAAAGTCAACAAGTTGGAGCTAAAAATAATAAATTACAATTTAAGTCTTATCAGTCAGCTTATTATTATTTCAATTTCATATGTTTTTTATTTCAATTTCCGAACTATGATGTATTTATAATACAATTTATCTAATCTTATCTAATACAAAATAATCTAATGATATACTACATCTAATCTACTGTAAAGAGAATGGGGCCACGACGCAGGCGTTGACGAGGCGCAGAGGCCATGGCATCGACGCGACACAGGCCGAGGTGTTGACGCGGTACAAAGGCCGGGGAGGTGGTTGACGCAATGTGGGTGGCACAAGGGAGGGGACAACGAAGGGATGTGAGCAAAGGCAAAACGACAGAAATAAAAATAAAACTAACATAACTTGGGGTGCGGTGACCGCGGCATCGACGCAGGCGCAGGGTAGACGCTGAACTCAAGCTTACTTTCTTGCCATAGTCTGTGGAGAGCCGCTCAAGGATAAGGGCACCGAGACCAGAACCCGTCCCGCCACCGAAGGAGTGGAAGACAAAGAAGCCCTGAAGCCGGCCGGAAGAAGCCAGGAGGGAGGGTGGGAACGGGGCGCAATGGGATGGGCAAGGAGCCTGGGCATTGATGATGTGCAGAGGTCGGAGCGTTGATGACACGCAGAGGTCGGGGTGTTGACGACGCGCAGAACCCGGGGCGTTGACGATGGGGTGTTGACGATGTGCAGAGGCCGGGGTGTCGACGACGCACGGAACCCGGGGCGTTGACGTGGCACAGAGGCCAGGGGAGGGGGTTGATGCGATGTGCACCAGGTGGGAGTGGGGACGCGGCACAAGACAGAAGGAGGGGCACGCCGCACGAGGAAGGAGATGGGAGTGAGCAAAGGCAAAATGACAAAAATAAAAAAACTTACACGAGTTGTGACCGGGGCGTCGACGCAGCTGGAAAAGGTGCAGTGGGTGGAGGCGTCAACAAACAAGGACGCGGCACTGGATGGGACAATGCAGGAGGTGCGAGTAAGTGAGAGTGAGCGAAGGAAAACAACAGAAAAAAAAAACGCACGTATAAATGCATGGGGGGCCAAAGAGAGGGAGCGAAGGACGGGTGTGGCACTCAAAAAAGAGCGTCAGCAAGGCAAACAATGTGAATAAAAGAAAAACTTACTTACTATGATGCAGGAGAGGATGCGAACGAAGGGCATAGCAGACGATGCGGGAGCGCGGACGCAGAGGGGGCATGGTTGAAACTGCGGCACATGCCGAAGTCACCTGACCCAAGTTCAACTTTTCCTCGTGTTCAAATGCTAAGTCGATTTTTCATTGTTCGCCTGCGCCCCACTCCTACGTCGCCTGCCAGCACGCCAGGTAAGGTTTTTTTTTCTATTTGCATTGTTTTTTTTTCTCTTGCTGAAACTCTCTTCTAGGTGTCACGCACCCGGCCACCTCGCGCTCTCGCCGTGTTGCCCCAGCATCCGCTGCATTGTCCGCGCCCAAGTGTAAGTTTTGATTTTTTTTGTTGTCTTGCCTTTGCTGACTCGTGTTTCTAAGCATCACTTGCACCTGCGTTTCCCTCTGTGCACGTCACCACCCTTCGTCAACACCACCCCTGCCTGTCCGCGCCTCAACTTTTGTAAGTCTTTTTTTTCTTTTTTATTGTCTTACCTTTGCTTACCTGCGTTGTCCCACTCCCTCGTACCGCGTCCCTCCCTCGTACCACATCCCCACTCCCTCGTGCCGTGTCCTTCCCTTGTGCCGCGTCTCTTCCTCGTGCCGTGTCCCTTCCTTGTGCCGCGTCCCTCCCTTGTGACACATCTCTTCCTTGTGCCGCGTCCCTTCCTCATGCCGCGTCCCTTCCTCGTGCCGCGTCCCTCCCTCGTGCCGCGTCCCTCCCTCGTGACCGTGTCCCTCCCTCCTTTGTGCCACGTCCTTCCCGCGTCCCCACCCCCACACGCTGCATGCAGCGCCAACCCCCCTCCCCCGGCGTATCTCGGCTGCATGATGTCTTGACCTCTGCACGCCGCGCTGGACGCCTCTCCTCTTGCGTCTGCGCGCGTTCCTGCACCTGCTTGTACTTGTATTAGGATTATAGGATTAGATTAGATTGTATATGTAATAGGATTAGATTAGATTGTAAATGTAATTAGATTGCAAATATAATGTGATTAGATATGTTATAAAATAAGTGAGATTAGATTAGATTTCAAATATAATTTAGATAAGATCATGAATAGTGTGATTATAAATTTTATTTTAACCTAATTAAAATTATAGTACACAACTTGTCATCTTTCTTGTTCTTTATTACTTGCCTGGTCTTGTACACTTGTTGAAAAGCCAAAAACCACTGAAAAGGGCCTGAAAGCCTAAAAGAAATATGTGAATTTGCTGATGTCTCCACACCAGGGTTATAATTATATACACATTAGTAAGACACATTAGTAAGATGCCTTAATTGGAGTCATGGTCACAGTCCTCTAACACCCCCCCTTGAGCATGGCTCTCTTCAGATGCATTTTGCAAATGATTCTTCAAATTGGTTCATTTATTTTGTTTTGGAGTTTACTGTATTTGATACTTTGTTGTCTTCTGTTCATGTTGATTCTGGTTATCCATTTTTGGTGGATTACTTTTTCGAGTGGTTTTGTGAGTAAGTCAGCTGGGTTTTCAATTCCAGGGATGTGGTGGATGTCAATTATTCGTTGATTGACACAGGAACGGATGAAGTGGAATCTTATGTCAATGTGTTTCATTTTAGAATGGGCATGTGGGTCATGTGTGCATGCCACAGTGCCTTGGTTGTCACAATATAGGATTGATGGTTTTGTTTGGGATATTCCAAGTTCATGGAACAATGATCGCAGCCAAATGATATGGCGCGCACAATGGGAGCATGCGATGTATTCTGCTTGCACGTGGATAAGGCGACGAGTGGTTGTTGTTTTGAGCTCCAAGAGATGGGACCACCGCCGCATTCGACTATGTACCCCAAGATTGACCTTCGCGTTTCGCACATTCCCCAATCTGCGTCACTGAATGCGCGGAAGAGGGGGGTTTGTTGGGTAGCGTCGCCGTAGATGATTCTGCGGGATCGTGTGCCTTGCAAGTATCTCAGAAGGTGCTTGGCAGCGTCGAAGTGGGGTTGTCCATAATTAGACATGAATCTTGCGAGTTCCCGCACGGCGTATGATATGTCGGGTCTGGTGCAAGTGGAAAGGTACATGCATTTGCCGACGATGGCACGGTAGGGGAGGAGGGAGGCAGCGTCACGGTCGGCATCGGTTTGGGGCACATGTCAGTTGTGAGGCGGCGTTTCGGGCATGGTGTGACGACTGCGTTGCAATTCTCCATTCCAAATTCACGGAGAATCGAGGTGACGAATTGTTCTTGGTCAATCATGAGGAGGCGGGTGTCTCTGTTGCGCGTAATGCGGCAACTAGGATCCATTCCGCATCTCCAGAGTCAGTGATCGAGAATTTTGGTCAAGTTGCCTTGTCGTTAAGTCTGATTCGGACTTTGAGTTCGAAGCAAGTAAGATGTCGTCGACGCTTGTTGCAGAAATCGAAAGGGAGGTGGGAGTGCGGCGAATGTATGTGCTCCAATCGGATTCGCATCGTTCAAAGTCTAGATCGGTGTACGCGCGATGTAGGGTTAAGTACCATTGTCTACCAGCTTGGCGTAATCCATATAGCCCCTTTCGGAGGCGCCAGAACGGGTTTTTGAAGTTAAAGCGTCCGGGGCCTTCATATAAATTTCTTCGTCGAGTGGTGCATTCAAATACGCCGTTTTGACATCGAGTTGTCTTAGCTCAAGGTTTTGGACGGCGGCGATACATAGGATTGTTCGAATCGAGTCCCAACGCGCGACCGGGGCGAAGGTAAAGGTGAAGTCTTGGCCAGGGATCTGCGTGAACCCTTTGGCTACCAATCGAGCTTTGAAACGCGCGATTTGTCCTGATTTGTCACGTTTTATGTGCAGTACCCACTTGCACTGGACGGCTTTGCGATTGGTGGTAATGATTCACTTCTTCGTAGACGCCCTTTGCCTTCAGGGATTCTAGTTCTTTGTGCATGGCAGAAAGCCACTCGCCCCAATATTGGGAGCGTTTGGCTTCCATGACGGAGGAAGGGTCTTCGGCACTGTCGTCGTCGATGTTGCATAAGATCGCATCCGATGTCGCTATCGCGTTGACGGCAGAGGCGGCACGGTGTCGTCGTTTAAGGGAAGGGATAGTTCTTCGTCGTCTAATTGTAGTAATTGCTGGACGAGCGAATCGGAGTCGACGAAGTCGTGGTATCATGAAGGTAGGGAGGTGACGCGTCTGGGTCGTCTGTGTGATGGGTTCGGTGAGAGGGTATCTGGTTTGTATGGTCTTAGTTAAACACGTACGGCTCTAAATCAGCCGGGTGTGTTGGTTGCTGTGGAGGTCCCTGATTGGGTTGGTCTCCGTTATGGTTCTTAGCATGGTTCGGTTCGCTAAGGGTTAATGGTAAGCACCGGGTTGAATGTTTATGGGTGAACGTGGTGTGTACGTTGTGTTAGGGCGCGTGAGTGAGTCCAGGTGGTAACGTGTCCCACAGAGGGGAGAGATCGTCGTGCACCGGGGCTACGGCCTTTTCGCGGGGAAATCGTGGAAAACGACGTCCCGGCGTGTTTTAAATGTCCCGCCACGGTTACTGGGTCCAGGTATCCAAATGATATACCCTTTTGCGTCCTTGGCATAGCCAAGGAAGCGACCAGATTCTCCGCGTGGGTCGAATTTGGATGGATTATTGGAAATGATCCGTGCCGTGCACTGAGTGCCGAAGGGCCGGAGGTGTGAGAGGTCCGGCTTATAGCCATGCCAGAACTCAATGGTGTTTTGTTGGGCGGTAATATGGAGTGGGGAACGTGGTTTTTGATGTGGACGGCGGTCTGAATGGCGAATGGCCAGAACCAGTCGCTTAGGTCGGCGTCGATGAGTAGGGCGCGGGCCATAGATGCGAGCGTCCGATTGCAGCGTTCTGCGACGCCATTTTGATTTGGAGAGTCAGGGATGGTTTTTTCATAGGTGATCCCTTCTGTTTTGCAGAAGAGTTCAAATTTTCCTTTGGTGAGTTCAGGTGCGTTGTCACGCGCAATATCGTAATCTTCTCACGGCAGAAATTTTCAACCAGTGTACGGAATTGGGTGAAGGATTGGAGTGCCTCTTCGCGCGTTTTGATAAGGTACAACGATATGTATCGGGAGTGGCAACATATAAATAATATAAAGTAGCGATATTCGCTGTAGCATGTGGGGAGGGGTCCGCAGATGTCACAGTGAATTCGTTCGAGTAATCGTGTGGCGCGATGAGATGCACGATGTGGAAAGGGAGTACGTGTGATGTTTGCTCGTGCGCAGATGGTGCAGGAGGGGTGAGAGGAGTCATCGAAATCAATGCCATCTGCTGCTTGTTGGAGGCCTTTAACGCCATGTGCCCCATTAGGCGGTGTAAAAACCCGTTTGGTCCGAGCTTGCCGCAGCGGCGAGGGGGGATAAGCGGGAGATGAGAGGTGGGTTTTGGAGACGCTTGGCGAGAGAAGGCTGTGGCGGTCGGATGATTGATAGGTTGAGTCGATACATGTTCTTGTGGAGGGCGCTGCGATGATGTCTGTCCCCTTGAAGGAGAGAGTTGCCAAGCCGTCGCGTAGGAGCGAGGACACTCCAGCTCGATCGAGTAGAGGGCCGCTGAGCAAGTTGGAGCGGGCGGCGGGACGTGGAGGACATTGTGCAAGATTATTGTGCATGTTTTGGTTCCATGCCGGCCTTGCACATGAACAGTGCCACTGCCGATTGCGACTGTCGAGAGGTCTCGACCGAACCCCTTGATGCAGAGCGGTTCGATGGATGTATATGTTTCGAACGCCGTCCTATCGTGGAAGACGTGGCGGCTTGCCCCTGAGTCGTGGTGGCATGTGTCGTTGCGTGTCATCGTTTGTTCTAAGATGGGGAGGCTTGCGACGATGGTTTCACCATCCAGCTCGCTGTTCCAATCGTATGCAGGGGTCTCGGCTGTTGTGACCGAATTGATGGTGATTTGGTCATCGGTGGTGGTAAGGTCAGGGGAAATGCTGGCTCGTGACGATGAGTCAGGTTGATCCACGGTGTAGTACACCGTTGGTTTGGACGCGGTGGCGGGCTTCTTGTAGGCAGGGTGAGACGTAGGAGGGATATTATTAGCCCTGCAGCGCTGGTCAGGTGGGAGGTGTATGTTCCAGGGGCCTCGCCACCACGCGGCATATTTTCCTTGATTCCCTCCTCCGAACGCCATGCATTCTTGGAGGGTGTGCCCCTTTTTCCCGCCGCAATTGGGATTGCTGCACGTCTTTTCATCGGAGGGGCGCGATCGTTTGGCAGATGTGGGAGTTGAGGATGTGGAATCCGACGCTCGAGAGCGTTTGGACGATCCCCAATCCTCGGTGGTCCATGCTGAAAATGAGAATGTATCCGCGGCAGCGGTTTGAGCTTTGCTCTTGCTGCGGAACCAATGCTCCTCACGGATGCGAACAACGAATTCCGCGGGGGTAACAGGAATGGCGACAGGTTCATGGTTGTCATACTCTCCGAGTCGATCGCGAAGGTGTGACCCGAAGTCCTGCCATTCGTTGCTGGATGAAATGTTCCCGAGAAGGTTGAGAACAAACGCGCAATCAGACATCGCCTCGCTGTCCAGGTCGCAAAGGTCATTATAAAGTGCTTCGATGGCATCTACCCATTCCCGGAGATCGTGGCCTGGGGTGAGACGGCAGGTGGAAATGTCGCTAGTCAAGGACTGAATGCGGTGGGAATTCCGGGGGAGGTAGACTGCTCGCAGGCTGTTCCAAGCATCCTTGGCATAGATGGCGCGCTTGACCAGGTGGATCTGTCGGCGTGGTACGGCATTGATGATCCTGATTAAGCAAAGGGTGTTTCCAGCTGACCAAGGGGCTGCATTTTTGATAGCTTGGTCGTGGGCCTCCTTGTTGCCTTGAGTGTGGATTGTGGTGACATGGTTGTTATCATCTACACCATGGTGGGTTTCAGGCAACTTGAGTGCAGGTATGACAGGAGGTGTGGAGTCAGGTCCTTCAATGTACTTCCAAAGGTTCCACAGGCTCAAGGTGCGAGATGCTTTGGTTTCCCATTCTATGTAGTTGTTGTCATCACCACTATCAAAAAGCTTGGGCAGGGCAGAAGCCACAGGGTCCAATCTTTCTTCTGCCATTGTGAATTTGTGTCAAGGTGTTTTATAGGGGCCAAATTGGTTGATTGCTCTAATAGTGCACAGGGCCCATAACCTGTTACAGGTTATGACAATGTGACTGATGTGGGACTGGTGTGGGACAAGAGGGACTGGTCAATTCAGGAACATGAGTAAGGTACATGATACTGACCTGGTGTGGGACAAGAGGGACTGGGGTCTCCTCTCCACACCAGGGTTACAATTATATACACATTAGTAAGACACATTAGTAAGATGCCTTAATTGGGAGTCATGGTCACAGTCCTCTAACAAATCTCAATCAAAGTCATCCTTGCATTTGATCTTGTATACAAAATGGACCCATCAATGTGGGAGCAAAACCACTTATGGAATATACTGTAGAGAATGAAACAGAGAGCTTTGTGGAGGGACAGTGTATTGGTAAGTGATCTAACTGATCTTGTTGAATCATACAATGATAACTAACATTTCATATTCGCTACAACTAGCATTACTCTTGCAAAAATTTTCTAGGAACTTTGACTGATCAAGTGAGGCCATATGTCAAACAGAAATTGATATTATTCTGAATGAATGCTTAAGTGTAATGATGAGCTATTATTCAATATCTTGGTGACTTAAACCATAACCACATGTCAATATTAGAAGGGTTATGCTTCAGAGCCTCAGCTGACTGAGGACAGCCAACCAAGGACCCCTACTTATTAAAAGCCAATAATGATTGTCAGCAACACTGGGTCAGACAGAAGAGAATTTAGAACAGTCTTTTGATTTGACAGAGAGAGGTATCGTAGTGGTTAAGGGTAAAAGTAAGTAAGTTTCTCCTCTCTTTTGTTAGCTCCTTATAAATGTCCATCACTATAATGTGCAAGTATGTAGATTGCGATCTCCTGCAGTATGACATAGTGAAAGGTACTTACACTTATTGGGATCACATCAAAGTACACTGTGAAGTCTCATTTTCTCACCAAGTCCGGCACCATTCAGGGAATTCTTGTCAGGTTCAATTATCAGTGGTTGTATTAAACACAGCATTGGATTTGTTCTTGGGTCCCATTCCAAGGCCCCTAACTGTCAGTTTTATATACTTTTGCTCATGGTTGAGGCAAAGTTTGCTCACAGTGTCAACCAAGCTTTTCCTGGTGACCCTCCTCTATTTTACCAATTTCAGGTTTCATTGCTGGACTGCAGCACAGTCCCCTGGGCCCTTACAACTGCAATTAGCATAATATGCCTGCTTACTGAGTCACTCTGCCATAGACATGCCCATTCTGTTAGTAAGAAATAGTTAGTAAGCATAGAATAAAATGTTACCCCTGGCATGAGAGGGAACCCCAGTGGAAGACCACGGATGCGGACAACACTCAAGTTCACACAGGACAGACAGGAACACAGTATCCAATTAGGCGGGAGATAAGAGTAAAGCGCTTTTTGTAAAGTAGGAAGAGGGAAAAAGAGATAAGTAAAAGTGAGTCTGCCCGAGTGCGATAGGTGAGACTTATAACCCTATAATGGGTATTTGGTTGATACCCAGGTGAAGCAAGCCCAGTGACATCTGTGTGTATCATGCACGTCATTTCTACAACAGGGTGATGGGCTTGACAGACGGTGTGACCGGTGCCCGATATGGAAAGGGGTTAGTCATAAGTATGTAAGTATGTAAGTATAACTTACACCCAGTTCCCTCTTTCTCATGTCCAAAAAATGTTGACTGCCATTATTGTAATCTAATTCAGTTCCTTCCTCCTCCTGCCAGACCCATACCTGTCCCTGACAAAATATATTTCCTTTGTCAAGCAAGTTTTAAGTAAACAGACCTGATTGAATCAAGTCATCAGGAAGTTGATGAAAAAGTTTCCAGAGGTATTTCAACCTTAGAAACCTTAAAAAATGTCTAAAAATGTCTAAAAACCTCAGATACCTGGTTATCTGGTAACTTTAGTTACTTTTCCCAGAAACCTTATTGGGAGTGGAATCCTGAAACCTTAAAAAAATTTCTACAGTTAGTGTTGTCATGGTACCATATCTATATTTAATCTGTGTCTATAATACAAGATATGCCTTGCTTCGCTCCAGCATATTTAAAAATGACAGATTTTCAAAATAAAAATCAAGATAAAAATATATAATTCATCGCAAGTCTGCACTCAAGAGCTTGGTGTAAAAGTCAAGCAGTATGCAGGGCATTCGAAAGAATCAAAACAGGGTCAAAGATGGAATGCACACATTGGCACGGTGGCCTCGTATGTCCAAGGTGGAAGGTGTGAGGCATGTGAGCGGAGGCTCTGGACTCCCAGGCTGGTGCTCTGCCATGCCCGTGCTCTTGTCCTGCTTGGGCTGGGGGCATTTAACACAGCATTTCCACCAAGGAAATGATTTGAAATGGCAGGTGGATATGACCCAAATACTGCAGTAGCAGAACTGCAGAAGTGGACCAAAAAGGTCCCAAACCCCCAAAACCCCCAAACAATAAGATCCAGCCATGCTGAAAAGCTGATTGCACAGCCATGATTTGGGTTCTTCTGCTTAATATACGGTGTATATTATAGTAGACATCTGGGTTCCAGGTTTCTGGAAACCTGGAAACTTGCAAACATCAATGAAAACTCCAATACTAAATGGTCATCTTGCTAATGAACAAGATTTTTTTGTTAGAAAATATCTTAAAATTTTGCTTGAATTGACATATAGCAACTTTAAGCAACTTTAAGCAATAATAATAAATTTGAGTTTTTCTAATGCTACTATTTGACAACTTATAATTGCTATTGTGGGGGGCAGCACAAATCTGTACATGCCACAATTCAACCCAGAGAAATGCAACAGGTGAGATACTCATCCTTCCCATTTTCTTTCTCTACCCCAAGCATACAATGTCAGATGTGATACCTGAGTTTATTGAAGATACAATGTTCAGGCACACCTTGAGGCCATGTTTCCTTCTGGCCCAGTGGTACACCACCACAGCCATGGGACATGAAAGGGAAATACATTAATAATGGGTCCCTCACCATAAGCCCCTCTTCCTTAAAGGCCAACCAGGTCACACTTGGCTCTAGCACTCTTGCAGCAACCCCTTTCTTTCCTGTCACATATATAAATGGCACTACAGTAGGACTGGCATTTTGGGATTACATATACACCCTCTACTGTTTGTAGACACTCTCTATACAAGGATGAACGATGTCAGAGAGGAGAGTGAGTACAAGAAGACTTGCCCAACCTTAGAAGATTTTGTTTAGCTGTTGGTCATAGTAACCACTGTAAGTATACTTACGCTTTGCTTACATACTCACGGGCGGAGGATCACGAGAACCAATATCACATGGCAGAGACGCAGGAGACATATAAGCAGAGAGAAGAGACAGAAAGGATTATCTTACCTTTTCCCCATTACCTTACGATACCCGTCTCATAGTTTGCGCAATCCGAAAGACCGTTATACTTCACGTGTTGTCCGTTTAGTGTCGCTGAGTCACATCAGCTTCCAACCACCTCCAAGCAGCATCAGGTAGGTGCCAAACCCTGTACCAACAAACACAACCTCTGAAGATTTCATTAGTCATTGCCTACAAGGACTATACAATACATGAGGCTAACAGCAACATATGGCTGGGCTAGTGTTGCTGCAGCTCCGAGCTGGCAGTTTTAAAATATTGACATTATAAATTAAATAAAATCGCTAAAAATATGAAAATATTTGAGGAGCTAGAAAACCTCAAAAGCCAATGGATCTCTTATTGGCACTAAGAGATTGGATCAGCTGTTCTCATGTAATTAAATCGACTTCAAATCAGGTCATTTTGACTTGAATTAAAGTCAATTTAAATACATGAGAATGGCTGATCCAATCTCTTAGTGCCAATAAGAGACCCATTGGCTTTTGAGGTTTTCTAGCTGCTCAAATATTTTCATATTTTTAGCAATTTTATTTAATTTATAATGTCAATATTTTAAAACTGCCAGCTCAAGCTACAGCAACACTAGGCTGGGCACAGCCATTGGGGCAACTAGTCATACACATGACAATTGAGTCATTCTGTAAGCCATTCTCTTTGCACATCTTCTCCACCTTATCAATGAGCAGAGGAAGATACTTGAAAAGTGTTAGCAAGAAGATAGCCAAGATCTCAAGGTGGACCAACTCTTTCTGACTCCACCACCACAAGAGCTGGATAATAATGTCAGGCACGCACGACTGGTACAGTAGGTATACTAACCACATGTTGGGGATGAAGGAGACACAAGCCGACAAGGACAAACGCAGCCTAGTAAAATTGAGATTGTCCAGCTTGTAATGGGCAAGCAGCCTCTTAATTTCTGGTAGCTCCGGCGAGGCGACATTCGAGATGATGAGATGCTGATTCGCAGTCAAGCGGAACTCTCTCTTGTGTATCTTTGCAATCTCCTTCAAAGCGGTCTTAAAGTCACGGTCGGGCTCATCCTGTACACGACCGTTCTCGATGAAGCAAGTGGAATGATACTTGCCATCCTCGCCCGTTTGCCAACCGAAATCGTCAATATTACGGTCGAAGGTATACCGGCGGGCAGGTTGGAAACGGAAGCCGAGAAGTTCCTCTGTTCTGAAGGCATCGAGACCCATGCGGTCAATCGTTACTTTAAGCGTGCATTCTTTCGGCTGCGTAGAATTTTCAGCGGCATGCGGAACAGGTGATCGAGAGGGGCTCACTCAACCTGGTTGCCGTTGTCCCGCTGCACAAGCATGATTTTTTCGGCGACTATTGTACCCTGTTCTGGTGTCACGAAGCCTAAAATGCTCCCTGTGCGGGGGTATGTCTTCTTGCTGCCGTGCGTGACACCCATCCCATCACCTACGGTCACATTAAAGCCAACCAACTTGCCACGTTCGTTGACAATAACAATGAAGCCGACGTCGTTGGTAAAGACATCAACATCGTTAATTGGTGGGACTGCAACAGCGATTTTGAACTGAAAATTGGTGATCAGGTATTTGTCAAGGAATATCATCATGAGACAAACTTTCGAGGCAAATAGAACTCGCCGTAGAGGTTCAACGTCTTTACTGTAAGTGCCTCACCGGCCACCTAACTTACACAGTAAGTACGCACGTGTAGGCGGTGTGTAGGCGGTGTGTGAATTTATCGGCTGTCGCCGGCACAGCCCATATTACAGTACTGTATTCGATCGAGCAACAACGCAGTCCCTTCACTCATTCAGCCACATAATTTACCGCTATGCCACGGGCAGAGGGTCTGTTCCCTTCATTCTTTCCTGTGTTAGCTTACTAATGAATCGTAGTCGGAACGCCGAAATGGGTCGCCAACAAGATGAAGTCAAAGGGCTTGCAACGCCTGCGGTGGTACTGCCAAGTGTGCCAAAAACAATGTCGCGACGAGAACGGTTTCAAGATGCACGTAGCCTCCGAATCTCATTTACGACAGATGATCGTTGTTGGTGAGAATGCAGGGCGGCACATCGCAGACTTCTCAGCCCAGTTCCAAAGCGAGTTTGTCACACTACTCTCCCGTCGGTAAGTCCACCGCCCGTCCGTACTGTACGAGTTTCTGATGATTTCTTTCTTTCAAAAGATTCGGTACAAAGCGCGTCAAGGCTAACAACGTATACCAGGAATACATTCAAGACAAGCAACACCTCCACATGAACGCAACACGCTGGGTAACTCTCACTGAGTTTATCAAGTACCTCGGCCGCGCCGGTATCGCACATGTCGACGAAACCGAAAAAGGCTGGTTCATCGCATGGATTGACCGTAGCCCAAAGGCGCTCGAGAAGCAGGAAGCATCGCTCAAGAAGGAGCGTGCCACGATGAACGACGAGCAGCGTGAACGCCTACTTATCGCCGAGCAGATCGAACGGGCAGAGCGGGAGGCCCGGGAGAAAGGAGAAGGCCGTCGTCCGCGGCGGGTGTAGTGGAGGGTGAAGAGAAGAAGCCGGAGGAGGGTTTACAACGCGAGGAGGGCGAGAAGGTAGTGCTTGCATTTTCTGCAAAGCCTACACTCGCATCGTCTTCGACAACGCCCTCCATGGGCCTCAAACCGAACCCACTCAAGTTGGCCATCAACCCCCTCAAGGCGAATCCGCTCAAACAGACAAATCCGCTGAAGCAGGGTAGTTCGAGTGCAGCGGACTTGAAGTCTTCTGGGAAGCGGAAGACACCGCTCTCTGCTGCGGAGAAGCTATTTTGGAGGAGGAGGAGCGGAAACGTCGGCGGGTCGCGCGAGAGTCATCAGGGACCGGGGATCATAATAAGCGGGTCCCGAGCAGACAGAATCTACAATACTGTATATCATCGTTCTCTCCATGAAATTATACACGTGCGGTGGTCTACCGACGTCTACCACCGATGATGCATGACGCTCGACGCGACCTCCAGAATTTCGACTGTCCTCCATCTCGAGCCGGTTGTCTTTATTGATCGGGACGCGTCAGCGCATCCGAGTCAAGCTGTGCCTCGTGACGGTACCGCTGGGGTAAAAAATGCATGGTATGTACTATACACCGAGTATGTGCCATGTAGAGTCGATGAGCAGTAATCTACAAATTCAACGAAAATTATACAGTAGTTATCGATATGACCCAAAAATGGGGAGATACCCTGCCTCGCGCCGATCGCAGTCCTTCCGCATTTCAAGCTAGAAGAACTGGCTCCGAACCGCCGTCGTACTGCGGCCCGTTGGTGATTGGGCCCAAGCAGGGGCTTACGGTAGCGTAAAATAGAACCGCATGAAATCTTCATAGCTAAGTTGAACCCATCCATCCTTGTCCGTATCGATACTCGCAAACGACTCCATAAATTGCTTCAGGAACACGCACGCACGCATGAACCGATCAAACGTGATCGTCTGCTCGCCAACCTGTGATCCTGGAAGCGAAGAAGCTATCGTGGTAGTCACAAAGTTAGAAAACGGCTCCAGTAACGAGGCGCTGACGTACAGAATTTGGCCAAGACCAGCGACATTAGATTTGGAGAAAGCTTCATCCCAAATTGATTTAGGGCGGTCTGCAACTCAAGACCATCGATAGTGCCAGAGCGGTCCTTGTCGAAATGTTCGAACACGCGTTTCCAGTCCTTTTTTTCGGTCAGCCTCGTCATTACCTCTACTGAGGCCAAGACGCCTAAAGGACGCACCTCGATGTATTTCCAAAGTCCGGCGAACTGATACAGCGCCCGGTTGAGACTCAAAGACGACTGATTTCCAAGAACGGGCATGGCTTACCTCGTAGAAATCGATCTCTCCGCTCTGGTCTGCGTCCTGACAGTGACAGGGTGAGATCACGCGCTGGGAAAATTACATGAAGGGGCTTACAAATAGGTCCAGTAGGAGCTTTACGGTATCAAGGTCGAAGGCTACAAACCGCCATGAATAAGCCAACGTTCGCATACGGCATCCGGGAGAACGCACGAGTCCAATCTCCGTTGACTAATGCCTGCTCTAAAGACATCGTTGACTCAGTCATGTCACATCAGACTCAGGAAGCGTCATTTCTTACGCAATTCCTGAACAGAGATATTCCCCGACCGATCTGAATCAACTGCGAGGAAACACGACCAAAGTCTGGGAAAAATTGCAGAATAAGGCGGTGCGTCTTGGAGTGAGGTATGCACATGATTGCTTACTTGGGTCGGCACCTGGCGGTGGGGCTGGATCTCGAAAGTGGCAAACCCGCCTGGCCCGCCCATGGAGTGTGATATCCTGGATATCCGCCTGGCCCGATGGAGTATATCCGCCTGGCCCGCCCACGGGAGTACGATGTCCTTGGGAATATCCGCCACTGCCACCGCTAGCAGTGGGGGTATACGGCGGAGGTGGAGGGACAGAGCTAGGCGAATTCCTGCGTAACGCTATAATCACATGCGTAAAAGTAACCATCAATATACTTGCGGCGGGTATGTGGGAACTGGGAAGAGTGGCTTCACTCACACTTCCGTATGCCATCTTATTGCTAGTGTGAATGTGCTAGTGCCGAGAGCTGATGGTAATCTGTAGTTTGGTGGTATGAGTTGGGGGGGGGGGGAGGGGAGGGACGGAAGGTAGCCAGACAGGGTTGTGGGCAACAGCCCGCAACCCAAGTAAATATAAGTGTAAACACACAGCAATGCATGGGCACCATTGTTCCGGCAGTCGAGTGGTGTGGATTACATACACACACAATGCATGGTGCCTATGGCATTGAGAAGGGCACTTCTATATGGTCCATGCCCGCATCGGAGTCGCATAGCGGCACAGGTTTTAACTCACTGTAGTCCAATTTAGTCGGGTTGAGACACAGTTCCTGTGCCGGGTGCCTAAATATAGGTCGAACCTGTTGGCGAATGTGCCAATGAAAGGGGAGTACAGTACTATTGAAGATGCGTCAACGGCGTCTTGCTGGGCAGTGTAACCAGTGCCGTGCCATACGGGTAGCGTGTCGGAGCTCAAACATTCAAACCCAGGCGATAACTGCTGTAACATATCATCGATGTACTGTACATGTATCTTAGAGCTCATCAGTCCATCATCCCATAATCGTGACTCTTTCATGGCAATGTCAAAACGGTTTCCAAAAACTTCTCGTAGTTGAGCTGGATCCAACCGTCCCGGTCCGTGTCGAGTGCAGAGAACGACTCGGTAAGTTGTTTCACAACAACACATGCGCGCACGAAGCGATCAAACGTGATTCCTGGCAGTGCAGCAGCAGGGTAGCCTCTCGCTGGCGCAGCCACGGAACCAGACCCTTTTACATCTGAGTTGAGTGCATGAACAATGGTAGTAAGAAATAGATTCTCTGCTCGCACCATATTTGCGTTGTAAGAGCGCTAGGAGCTGCGGGGTGAGCCTGAAGCCGAATTGGTTCAGTGCCTGTTCCAGCTCTCGGCCATCTATGGTGCCCGATCTGTCCCGGTCAAAATGAAGGAACACGCCCTGCCAGTCCTGTGACCGCTTTTTTAAGAACACCCATGCCAGTGCGGGATGGCAGACCGCACATACCTTGATGTACTTCCATAGCCCAGCAAACTGCGGATGGATTAGATATTCGCTGAAGGAGAGGAACAAGTCATGGTCACTCACTTCGTTGAAACCAATTGTGCCACTTCGGTCAGTATCCTGGATACACACAACGGAAATTAAACACGACACAGGACAAGACCGGTACAATAAGGTCACGTACGAAAATATTCATGAGAAGCTTGATGGTATCGAGATCGAAGGCTACGAATCTCATCTCAGCGATCTGACCCACCTCACAAGGTCAAAGTAAGCAGGGGGACGTACGTGACCAATCTCCATTGACCAGCGCCTTCTCTGGCGGTAGTAGTTGTAAGTAAACTATCGAAGTTTGTACGGCTGCCCATGGTAACTTACGGAGCTCAACGGGAGATATGGACCCCGAATGATCCTTGTCGACCGAGGTGAACCACGACCAGAGCCTGAAAGTCCGAATATAAAAAAAGTGGTCAGAGGGGGCACGCAGTAGCATGCATGGCACGTACTGAGGGTCGGCACCACGGGGCGGCTGAGGTTCTTGGGGAGAAAAACCTCCATATCCCTGATACTGAGAGGATCCCTGATAGGAAGGGGGACCGCCGTACTGTTTTTCGGTGCCACGGATGAAGAGACGCATTAATCAGTAACGCGCAACCAAATTGTAAAGGGTGTTTGGTAAGGGGAGCTTACCGAACCGCCGTAAGACATGCTAGGTGTAGCTTGAAAGGGGTGAAGGGAGATAGTCTTTCGGGATGTGAGAGTAGATTCCGGTGTGTAGACGAAGTGAACCGAGACTCGAGTCGAATGCGTTGAGGTTGAGGGATCGACAGTTACCGCACACTATTTATTGCAGTCGTTGGAGTGCCAACCACAGCCACGGTCCGGTGGGCCACATCAAGATTAGACGCATGCACTGCACAGCCACTCAGCCCACAGCCTGGCCTCCCCGCTGCTGAACCTTGTGCTGAACCATCGAGTCAGAGACACAGGCTTATAATACCGCTACAGTGCGTCAATGCATTGCTTTGTAAGTTCGTACACCTACATTCCACGGAATTGTAGCACCCTTCCTTCCAACATCCACAGCCCAGCCGCATGTCTGAGTCGGGCTCGATCAAGGGCCCGATGTCCTCCGAGTCGGAGGCTCTCTTGCGGTGCTCTTTTTCTTCATGTTCAATCGAAAGCTCTGGAATGAAAGAACGCACCGTTCTGCACTGTACTTATTTGGAATTCATGAAGAACTTGATGTGTTTCGGATTATAATAAGTTACTGTAATTACCCCGAGGCAGTGATTTGACTAGACCACTCACATGCAAACCACCAACGAGCGAACAAAAAAACCGTACTCGTCGCTCCCCCACAACCACGCCCTGGTCCATCCAATTACTATAGTCTAAGAGTCCGAGCGCTTGTTTTAACGCAGCCCGCAGATCCGAGTCAGGCACACGCACACTATTTTCCAAAGCAAAAAGCAAAAAAACTTTACCCTGATCTTCTTCTTACTGCAACCTACTACGGGTTCAAGGGCCAGCTGCGGGCCTCAACCGAACCAGTAAAAGGCAGTGTCCATCCAAACGCGCCGAATGAGTCCTACTTTTAAATCCGCAATCCGCCAACGCCGCCGCCGCGGCGTCACTATAACATGATAGCCGACTACAGGATACAGTACGAAATATTTTGGCTTCTCAAACCCTGGCTATCGGTACGGATCTTCTCGCTTCGACGATGCACGGCTTCATAAGCCACAAGACGCTCAGAGTCGGCGCGGCTTTCCGCACTGATATCACCGAGTCTGCCCCATCTGAGGAAATAGCCCAAGTCAAGTGTGAGCGATCGGAACTGCGCAGCGTACAGTAAATAAGATCTGATACGCCGCCCACGGCGGCCTTGTAACAAGCACAGCATTGATCGCATCATGCATCATGTATACATAAATCCGCAGCGCCAGGCTAAAAAACGGCGCATCTACACTATATCATAGGGTGCAAAAGTATATAACAAAGAATTGACAGTAATAAGTTACTACACCAAAAAATATATAACCTCCGTCCGCTCTCACTCCCGGCGCCTCAGGCTCACGCGCTCGCCACGACGACTGGCGGGAGACCCTCTGGCGGCCGTCCGCGCTTCTTGCCCGTACCTCCGCCACCAGTCCCAGCTCCCGCACCTCCTCCAACGCCAGTGCCCACTCCGGGTGCAGCTTTCTTCTTCTTCGGTGTCTGTGCCTGTGGTTGCGGAGAGCCAGCAGGCATTGCAGCTGCCACCATGGCGGTAGCTGACGGGACGACCGACATCGATCCCCCAGGGGGCTCAGTAAGCCAGCGCTGCTCAACGTGGGTGTCGCCGGTTGAATCACACCTGTGACTACTCCCGACATGACACCCACCGATGCCCCGACCATTGTTGATCCTGTCGTTACTGCACCTGTAGCAGGCCCTGCGACGACTCCTGGTGCCAATGCTGTGGCTGCGGCTCCCCCATCTTTCGGCTTGGCCTTCTTCTTTGAGCCTCCTCCTGCTGCGATGGCTGCGCTGCTCGGCCGGATCACCTGCCCAAGCGGGCCCAGCTTCGCTTGAGCGGGATTTTGTGGATCGTCTAGGAGTGTGTCGAGTCCCGCGAGGCGGTGTTCGAAGTAGCCACGAAGCAGGCCTATCTGGTTCTTGACGGTCTCTGCGGTAAGTGAGACGAATGGCTGTGGTGGGGGGTATGGTGGTGGGGGTTCGGCGGACTTCGCACTTGTGACAATAAAGGCGTGTGAGTATGAAAGAGGTGAGAATAAGGAAAAGAACCATACGCTGCGTTTGGACCTTTGGCATTCCTCTTGCCTTTGAGGAGACGTTTGGGGATCGAGAGAGAAGAAAGGCCGAACTCGGAAGCAATGCCAAGCTCGCGCAGGCCCAAGAAATCCTCCCCAATATCGTCGGTGAATTGTCCCCTGGACGATATCATCATTACGTCAGCATGGCCGGGGAAGCTATGAGCAGAATGCATACATAACAAATGCGCTTTCTTCTTCCTCGTCATCCTCATTTGCAAAGAGAGCATCGTCATCTATAGCTTCAGTGGCTGTAAACTCCTGATAAACGTTGGTAATTTTCTTCTCGAGTTCACTCAAGCGATTCCCATGTCTCTGGATATCGTCGGTGATATACTTATCCAAGGCTACTATTCGGGACACGCCGCTCTCGAAGAGGGAATGCAGGATGATTTCCTACAGAACACGTAAGTACGCTCGTTGAGTTGCAGTCGACGTGTTGATATACCTCAGAGGTCATTATATTGGAATATTTGTCGAGATAGAAGCGGAAAGTACGACCAACATTTGACAGGTACTCCATTGTGATTCCCGAGAACACATCTAACGCCAGCTGTGATGACCCTGTGCACATGAGTCTCTATGAACTAGCCCGTGTGGCTCAGGAGAACAAACGTACCTTGGAAACCAACATGTTCCAATAGTTTACGGTTCACCCATTGTATGCACTTCTCTGCCGCCAGTTCGCCAATGTCTGGTTTCACATCAAGTGACCCTTCCGATACCGATTTATGGCTCGGTCGGGGAACGGGCCAGGGTCGCTCATCCACTGCGTCAACCTCCGCGTCCTCTGTGTCAGCAGTACCTGCCAACCCTGCCTGTAGTCCAGTGGTAGGTACATCGCCGCCCTCGCCGTCCTCTCCACCCATGTTGTTAGCCGCAGCGGTAGCAGCGCTGATTGCAACAAACTTGGCATGTGTCCGCCGGATGCGCCGCTGTGTGCTAATATTTGCGTTCATCATCGCCAGTAATGAACCTGGTCGTGGCGTGGCGGGCTTTGGGGGGCGCTTTTTGCGTTTCTTTGTCTTTGCAGAACCATTGGGCTGATTGCGAGACGGAGAGGGAGGGGGGGCAGGTCCGGAGGCTGCGAGAGACGGAAGGGGCGGAAGGGTGTTTCCGATGAACGTGTCTGATGATTGTGCATGCCACCAGAGCTCGATAGTATTGGGTGAGTGGATGCGCGCACGCTTACGCACACGAGGGTCACATATACCATTTCTGTGATAAGTTTATTAGCATTGAATACACAACCTCACATCCTGGGGTGAATACGAACAGCTTTCGCTTCTCGCTTGTGGCCCCATCCAATGCCATCCCCTCACTGTCGCTGTCGGCCTCGCAATCCGCATCAGAATCAGAATCGCCAATGTAGGAGCGCAACAACGCATTAAATTTCTCTGCATGATTTGATGGCCCAGGTGCTGAGAGTACATCGTCAAGTGACCGCTCAAGGTCACGTATGGTAGCCATGCCCTCGGCTGTGCGAACAATGGCAGGCGATTCTTCGAAAGACTGGCCGCGCACGCGTCGTGGGGGCGTGAGAGCGGGAGTAAGTCGGCACCCCGTTCTCGAGTCGTTGCTACTTGGAGGACGAGAAGGTAGGAATGACAGCGAATGAACGTGACCGTTAATGCCGTTCAACTTGGTTGGTGGATGAGAGGGAGTCCGACGACTGGAGATTGGGACTGAGAGGTCGAAGGGCACGTAAGGATCGGTACGCTCCTTCCGGTCTGTAATATATTTGAGGAGGTGTTCGGCCTTGGCTTTGAGGCGCGTAGCGCAGAGACGGAGGGGGTGGTTCTGGACATTGGCATCACTGTAGCGGGAATAGTTAAGATAACGAGTGACAAACCTCAGTGGCGTTGTATAAGAAACAATTCGACCAGATAAGATCGAGATCGTCTTTAAACTCCTTCTTGGACTTGTATTGCCTCTGCTTGACTTTCTTCAGCATCGACTGGAAGTCCATCGGATTCGGCACGACTAGAGCAGCGATGGTTGGCGGTTAGGATAATAGTTGGATGGCATTAAAGGAACGGATGCAAACCGTCATAATAATCCGGTACATCCGCCCGGGATACAGGCTTGATAAAGGCGTCGGCATCATGGTTATCCTAGATAAGTGACAAGGTCAAGCGGCACGCTGGTAGTTCCGAACAACAGAACGAACCATTGTAACGGTGCGGAGATCGTGCAACAAGTCTTCAAGGGCGTCATAAAATGGATCTGCTAGCTTGGAATCGTGAGGTTGCTTCTGCTAGAGGCTGCAAGTGTAAGTGGTTATAGCGTCAGGTACGATTGGAATTGACTCACGCGGCTGTCTTTAACCACCTGGAAGAGACGTTTGAGATCAGCGTCAGGAATGGACAGCTTGGCCTGGCTGCTGGCCAGGGTCCTCAGGAGGTTCTAAATGACGTTAGAGCGCAAAAATTGGCGGTGGATGGCAGAGTTTATCGTACATTCATGGTTCGTGAGCATCCGCACTGGTCTCGAGTGGGCCAACGCGTTATCCATGGCAGTCCCTGGTTTCAGTCTCCGACTCAAATGTCCCGTGAAATGCCGGACAGGCCACCTTCTTGATAATAGAGGAGACAGATCGAATGAAGGGGTCTTGCCCCTCTCCAATTATTTTTGGTGTATCACAAAAAGCTATTGTATTGACAGAGAAAAGAACATGATTTTTTGTCAAGTTCTAAGCGGAGATAATATGGGTGCTGACATAATGCAGCTCTAGCCGCGTCTGTCGCGTGTCGTCGCGTCGATTTCTGTCTTTCGTTGAACGCGCGCTCTGTCCAAGTCCAAAGTCAAAGTCGAATTGCCCGGCAATCTCAAACCGACCCGCTGTACCTCTATCTTCTACAGCCGTGGGTTACACTATCTATGCCAGCGGAGAAATAGGCCTCTCTTGCTTTTCCAATATCTCTATCCACAAGAACAGCCCGTTTCCTTGATATCTATCCTCATCCTACATCACTCCACCCGTTTTCTGTATACAACACAACAGACGATGTCCGGTCTCAAGAATTCGCCTTTTGGCAAAAGACTCCGAGCAACTCAGCAAGATGTCGATGAAGAAGGCCCTCGCCGTAGTCGGCCACGAACCAATCCCATTTTCGGCGTCGCGCCCGCGTCGACGCCTTCCCTCGATTCCTCTCGACCTAGTACGAGTGAAAGCGGTGGACCAGAGTCTCCAACGGAGCTCCACCGACCCAACAAAGACTACGGCGACCGTTTCGTGCCGTCTCGCGATGGTGGAGACTTACGAACATCCTACAATCTTATGGAGGAGAGCGGACCATCGACCCCTTCGCGAAACAGGGTCATCCCTACAGAGTCAGATGCTGCCAAAGGTAAGCGTTCTGTGCTAGCTTTGCTCCCCTATCCCCTCGCGCGACATCCTTATCCAAACCAGTGTGGTTTGGTTCGTCATGAATACAATCCCATCCTCCACCTTCGGTCCACACTCTCCTGCATCCGGATATGCCCCAAGGCCCTTGAGTAGCACTCAGGTTCTCCAATCTGCCGGGGATGACGGGCCGGGCGTGTTATCATCTCCCCCGAATTTCATTTTACGTTTTTGATTTTCAATCTTCACGGATTGAAGACTGCCTTTAATTTTTCTTCTTGCCACTGTAGATGGATTCAGGTCTTTCTCTTTTGTATATGCGGTCGTTCTCTTCATACGCTGACGCTCGATCGCAACAGAACAAGCAAATGCAATATTCACGTCCATTCTCCATACAGAGGTCACGCCTCCCTCTCCTCGCCGCCCTGTTTCCCCAGTTCGTCCAAGTGCCTCTTCATCCAATGCCACCACTGCCCCTTCCACCCCCAGCCGACGGCGACTATTCTCATACAACTCTCCCTCTGGCTCGAACCCTTCCACGCCAACGCGACGTTTGGATCTGCCGACCGATGAAGCTTACTCTATGAGCCCTGTGCGAGAGGAAAGTCGACAAATCCTCGAGAGTCCACGACGGCAGCTCCGTAACGTCTCCAAGACGCCATATCGGGTGCTCGATGCACCTGAATTGACCGACGACTTTTACCTCAATTTAGTTGACTGGTCGAGCACAAATGTACTTGGCGTCGGTCTCGGTTCCTCCGTCTATCTCTGGACGGCACACACGGGGGCAGTGTCAAAACTTTGTAATTTAGCAAGTACAAGTGACACCGTCTCTTCTGTGTCGTGGGTACAGAAGGGGTCAACCCTCGCAGTTGGCACTCTCACAGGGCGACTTCACATATACGACGCGCATACGTTACAATTACAACGGACGTACCAGCAAGCGCACGCACAACGAGTAGGCGCACTCGCATGGAATGCCCACGTGCTTAGCTCGGGTTCGCGCGATCGCATGGTACACCATCGAGACGTACGCGAACGGGGTACGCGACCATTTAGGAAAAGTGCAGGTCATCGACAGGAAGTGTGCGGCTTGCGATGGAATTCAGATGGGGCAGCGCATGGAGGTTTGCTTGCAAGCGGGGGTAATGATAACAAGGTATGCATATGGGACTTGCGGAGTTCGCGGCGGCCAGCAACGCGGAGTGGTGCTGGGAACGCTGAGGAGGGTGGGAGTACGAGTGTCGCCACACCCATGCCTTCAGGTGACTCCCCATTGTGGAAGTTTCACGAGCATACGGCTGCAGTCAAGGCACTCGCATGGGATCCCCACGTTGCAGGTGTCCTCGCGACGGGTGGAGGGACCCAGGACAAGCATATCCGATTTTGGAACGTGCAGTTCGGGAATATGCTTAGTGAACTGGACACCGGCAGTCAGGTGCGCAGTCAACGATTTCGATGGGAGAGATGAGAACTAAGATACGCGTGGACGTGATCACATTTATATTACATAGGTTTGCAACCTCACGTGGTCTCTTACCTCACATGAGATCGTCTCAACACATGGCTATTCCTCAACTGCGGCTCAGAACCAGATCTGCATATGGAAGTACCCGTCGTTGGACATGGTTGCGTCGCTCACCGGCCACACAAGTCGTGTCCTGTACCTTGCGATGAGTCCTGATGGCGAAACAATTGTTACGGGCGCAGGAGACGAGACCCTTCGATTCTGGAATGCATTCCCAAAGCGCGAGGGTGGCGAGGCGCGTCGCGAGAGCCGGCTTGACTACGGGCGGCTCATCCGATGACACAATGGAATGACAATAGCGCTTGGAACCTTTTCCGCGCCGCCTGTCATGGCCTTGTTCCATTTCTTCCTCTCGTCTTTGTGGATCCTTGCTTTGCGCTTTGACATACCCGACACGTCTCCCCTGCAATATCCAATCTCACACCGTCCTCCCATCCCAAGCCTACGCACATATCCCATCTGTACTCCGCAATCCCACTCTTACAACACGCACATATTATACAGTACACACCACGCACGCGTCGATATTCTTTGCATTCACACTTTTTTCCTGTTTCATCCTACACTGTATCACACAGTCTCATCCTCGTGCCATCTCGATTTGTGCTCCATTCTTTATTCCCGTTCGTGCCGATCGTTTTGCCCTAATTATATTTGCTTCCTTGCTCCCTGTTTTGTCTTTTTTCTCTCCGCTCTTGCTTTTGTCATTAGTTCGAACTGTGCTCTCTCTCTCTCTCTCTGTTTTTTTTTTCACGTATTGCTCTGCTGGATAGCCATCATCTGGAATATAGGCACAGCCTTGTTCAGAGCTCGAAATGCAGAGCCTTGTGACACCTATGGACTGGGCGGCAGGGTTTCGGATCACGCAACCTTATTGTACTTCCGTTTTCGGTAAGTATCGGATCCCATTGTCCCACACCCCACCGCATGCACAGGCTTATTCAAAGGGACTGCCGTCAAAGGCATGTGCAGTGTCGCAATTCTACTCCACCGGTGACTCGTTCGTCCTTGTTGTGCAGACAACTGACAACGCTCATTATGTCGTGACTGGCTGCTGAGATTTCTTTCACGATCAACCAGTCTCGTTCGAACTTAAAAAGCAGCTGGTACCCCTAGACTTACCCCTCTCGAACAGCCCTTCCCGTCACATCTGCCTTCATTCCTATTCTTCTATTGCTAACGACGACGACGACAACTGCACGAATGTCTTCTCCAAGATCTAGCAGTCCTCTTCCTACCGAGAACGGCGAAAACCAATCGATGAGCCTAGTATCGCAGAGCAACCAGTCAAGCCCAGCATCTAGTGATGCTACGGGCTATCCAATAAGCGACAGCAGCGCTAGTGATGGCTACAGAAGTAGGGCACCTACGCCGGAATGCCTCCTGTCAGATGACCAAATCCCTGAGCTGGTAAGTAACTTCAATGGTGGACGCTATCTGATTCTCATCAAATCATCGCGCCTGTGATCCGTAGGACGCAGCCTCACAAGATGCGATATACCACTATATGGATATCGCACGATGCCTCGTTGTGGACGCACAAAGTCGAGCAGCGACCCCATGCCCCAGCCCCAACGTAAGCCTACCCGCAGATCCGGAGATGGAGATGCTAACAAATTCTGTACAGGCACCCCCAAAAGCGTTAGAGTGGCCACCAGCACCGTTTACACTGGCTAACGCGTTGACACTAGATGAGCTGCCTGACTCGGACCTCTGGTATCGGCCCGAGTACCAGCTTACACAGGAGTGGTTGGAGCAGACCATCAAGTATTTGAAGGATATCGACGAGGAGAAGCGGGTCACAACGGAGACAGAAGTCGACGTGAGAGCCGAGGGTGGATGCTGACATCGAGAGAGGCTGTTGTTGGGACACGGCCGATAGACGATTTGTAGAGAGAGATCTAGAGGATTTCGTTCATGGGAGTAATTACTTTAGGCTTCAGCTGCGTAGCTTAATTGAGGTCGACTTCGTTTCGAAGTAAGGTCTATGTGTCTGATGACTGATCAACTCGAGGGAAAAATTTTGGACGGGGACGACTATGGGATGTTCGTGGAAAGATGGAAAGAGCACCGCAGAACGGCTACGGGGAGGAAAAAAGAAAAGAAAAGCAACTTGTTGAGAGAACACGCTTGAACTCAACAGCTGCGGAATGTTCCGCATTTAGATGGTTGACAAACTGGCATGTTTGTTATTGGAGTGCGCAATACTGAGACGCACTAGAATTTAGAATTGTCCCTATGCCCTATTGTGAGACGATGATAGTCGTCCATGGGCTGCTGTCTCATGGAAGCGAATCCCTGATGCATGGAAGGTAACGAGCAATAGATGAGCAACAACAAAAAGTGAGAAGATTTAACGGGCGAAATATTCGGAAGCCATGGGAGGAGTTGTTGTAAAGTGCAGTCATCGTTTGTAAAGAAGCGTTAAACTTGAGACCTACGTAGGTCAGGAGGACAATTCCCGCGCGAGTCACGTTTTGACTCGGAACATCGTGACCGGCTCTTATTGTTCTCGCCATCAGTGCTTCTCATCCAAGCACGCTGTACTCAAAACCCTATTCCAACAGAGGTGGAGAACGGACGGATCATTTCCGTCCCAAAGTTCCGAAGATTATCGCAAGCAAAACCACTTGAAGTGGATCGTCTCCAACGCCTTAGCGGGGGAAATTTGCTACAGACGCGAATACCATATCAGATCTCAGGCAGGTCACGAACAAGTGTGAAATCCAACTGCTGACCGTTGAACCGAACGTACCCACCTCTCGATATCGATCCGACCCTGGGTCAAGGATGGGATGTCTCTCTGGTGGCGTTGCCTGGTCCGCTAAATCGGGGCTCACAGGCGTCTGTTTGACCTAGCTAAACGTAAATGGCACCATCGAGACATTTCGATATAACCGCATACAGCAGCTCCACGGATTGCTGTGGATCCTGTGGATAGTGGGTTTTTGCTGGCGACAAAACCAATCCATTGATACAGCCGGTGTCCACGTGTGCAATTAATAGGGTATTTGTCATGGTCCTAGGGGCAGGCGTCGCATGACGGAAATGCCACTCGGGTCGTTCTCTGCTTGGACTTCGAGCTTTCAAATATTATTTTATTCTCGGTGGCGTCATTTTCATCCCTATTCCGTTGCTTGGCCCCCGCATCATGCCCGATCTACCATCGGCGACCAAGACATCCATCTACACGCAGGAGCAACTCGAAATTGCCTAGAAACATATGGGTTCTGTGGCGGAAACCTCCCGCGAAGTCCACAAAGGAAAAGGTGCAAGTTGTATGTGATCCTGCTCTAGTTCGTAGCATTTAGTGGCATTGAGTTTGGTCGGTGATGTAATCCACGTACGATCTCATGTATTGCTGTCATTTATACTCTAATCTCACCTTCAGTCCATTCTTGAAAACGAGGCCATGATTTTCTGGTCAAGCTTCCTAACTCATGACATTGGGTATACTCGTTCATGGGATTGTTGGCACAATTTACATGATCTAATAATTGTGACGAGTAAGGGTAACCGACTTTAAGTACACATATTCCATCGCTATATCAACCCAAATGGTGAACTCTTAACCGTAAATGAATCAGCAACTGCTGACACCTAGCTAATGACGGTTACCTCTGCGACTATTCGGTTGCCACCAGGACTATCGCGTGACTTGGTCCTCTAATACCACGTTTTTAGCAGTTCCTAGGACTCAAGTTAAGTTGTACCAGAGGGCGGCCATGATCATTGCATTCCTACGAGAGGTAAATATCGTGGTGTTTGAAAAGTTCAAGGAATGAGATACCTTATCTCGTGCCTGCGTCAACTTGTTCTCGAGCTCCGCGCAGTACGTAATACCATTTTCTATGTGGGTCCCAGAGCAGAACTTGCAGCTAGCATGAGCTTTGAGAGCCGTCAAGTACTCCCTCCCTATTTTTGAAGGTATGTCGAGTGGATGCGTGAACGCTTGAATTTCAAGTCTTTCTTGTTCTGTGAGAGAAGTTTACATAACCAGCTGGGAAAAGTTGGTTTAGGTGCGTCTCTGGGCGTTGTCGGTCCCGGTGTACCCCCGGACCATGGTTGTGGATCTCCGGGCCATGTTGTTTCGGGTGGACCCCATAGAGACCTGTTAGGCATGACTTCAGGACAGCCAACCCAAAAGTCGAAAGGCCCAGGGATCTGAACTTCGAGGAATGAGTCGAGGCATGCGACAAGGCTGTCCCTGCAGCGCTTGCGGAATCTGGCAAGGTCGCGCAATGCCGAACCCTCGAACAATCGTAGTCCTTCTCCAAGAAATTCGAATGTCAGCGGGAAATCTAAGGTCTTACGAGCCGCGTTTTCCATTTCTGGAATTAGTCCTCTGCAACTTGCGATCGCATATGCAGGGAAGGCCTCAGCTCCCTTCGGCGCTGGAAATTCCCCGCGGTTGACCTTGGCACGGATCGAAGACTGTACTGAAACCATGTCGTACTTCTGACATGCTGCGAGTAGATGATAAACCTTATCATAAGTGGTAGGTATCACCGGCCGGACGGGGTAAAGCATCGAAACAAGACTATTCAGCAGTTCGGAGTCTTCAGACAACTGGACCATGGGAAGACCGTCGAGATATTCGCTGCAGAAGGCTGGGGAAGAGATAGTAAATCTCTGAAGAATGGTGACGCCATGGCCAGTACTGATTTATGGACTCGGAAGTTGACATTGTCAGACGATCGGATTATGAAATTTGCGTCTGGTACGTCAACGGGTTTCGGGGGAGCATGGTTGAGCTGAGTCTGGCTTGAGAATCCTCTCGTCCCCGCACGAGACATAAAGCTGACTCTGCCTGCAAAGTTCAACATCCTATGCAACTCCTGCAAATCAATCACACTCACCTTTTCGAAACTGTCATGGATAACAGACGCCAAAGCTGCCCAAAAGTCGCGTATGATCTGGTTGGGTATGGATGCGCATCTGCATCTACCCTTAACCTCAAAAATGTGGCGCGCCATGACGGTGCTGAGTTCAAGGGGATCAAAGAATTCAGGAGTTTTTCCTATGGACTCAATGTAGTGATCAAGCCAGCTCGGGATTTGAGAAGAGCTGATCTCCGTACAACGCAAGCCCGTCATCGTGCCGCGAGCACCAGACACCCTAAACTCCGTAAGGTCCGACGCAAGAATGGCCCGTACTCTCTCGTGATACTTTCTGAGTTTGTATAGAGATGCGCCTGGCATGATGTCGAGGTTATTGTCCAGATTCTCAATACTCATCGGGTAGTTCAGTATGGTTTGCGCCGCCTGAAGCGCTTCTGGTCGAAGCCCGTACTTTTGTGCGAGAGAATAGATTTGGAGTGCTGGTTCTAAATGGGCGGGTAGTGGGTAGTGTCGGGCGATGCTGCCTCGGATGCGAGCTAGTATAGAACCCATTTGATACTTTTGGGCAACAGATAGGAGTTCCATATTGGCTGCAGGAGTCGATGGTACGAGGACGGTCACAGGAAAGACGAAGGTGAGAAGGCTATGGAGGATCGTGCCACGTTCCGGTAGCTGTACAACCGGAAGTGATGTTACAGCATACGAGGCATCGGGAGAATCCAAAGCCCGTCGTATGAGCTCTTCGAGTACCGGAGAGCTATTAACAACGTAGATCCTTGGCACTCGGAAATGATGGGAGTCATGAGAACGAAGAATCAAATCCGCGCCAGGGTGGTCGAGGAGTAAGTTCGCAAGAGGTTCGTCTGTGGTAGAGACTGCTACAAGAGGGGCTGTAGACATGATTCTCGTTGTCCAGTATGACAGTGGTAGTCGGAAGCAATTTTGAAAACCCTTTAATACCCTTGAGAAGAAGCGAGAAGACGACACTATGGCCAACACTGGTGGCATCTGCCCAGTCTTGATGATAAAGCAAGAAGACCATCTGACGAAGGCGTGCCTTGCGAAGTGAGGACAAGAGGTAGACTGTTTCTATATCGGCCTGCGATAGAAGTATATGTGACTTCCTGGGCGCGTGGGTCAAGAGCGCGGGCTACGCGCCGCAATGAATAATTTTGGTTTGATCCACATTCGAAATCAGGGGCAGCATCGTGCGATAATGAATGAGTCAGAAAAAGAGCCATTGTGCCTGGTAGGGGCGTTACGTGTAAGTGTCTTGCTTGAGAAGTTGAGAATGAGGCCTGAATGAGCGGCCGAAACTGAGTGGAAAACAGTTGCATAAAAAGCATCATCACAACCACCCGTGTACATGTCAGAGACGTGGACACATGCTCACGTGCATCCAGTTGAAGCGAAACCACGTGACCAAACATCTTTGTTGCGTTTTCTCTGTGCTGACCTGGCTGATCGATTCAACGCTGTTCATGCATAGAAAAGAAGAGTATGTTGCGCTGTGTTAACCCTATCTGACTTTCTACCTCTGTCAGAGCCATTTTCTGCCTCCGCTCGGCGGGGGTGTAGTCATCATCCCTGACGCGTGACGGCGCAGCTCTTCAACGGCCTATCTCTCCGAGTCTCTACTCCTGGTAACGCATATACGTCATATGTTTATTCTCAGCCGTCCAAAAATCGACATCTAGTATCTGAGCCGCTCTCGAGCCGCAAAGTACTCCGCCGCTAAGAGGCCGTCCTACTAATAGTATGACCAACGCCTTGTGTTACTTGCGTCCGGCGCGATGATCTTATTGTACTTTGCCAAAGCTTGTACACCCAATCAATATGGTCACTTCTAAATTACCCTTGGATCTCGGTCATCCCTTGTTCGTCTCACTCAAGGAGGTCTCAGGAATCTTACAGAGTCAGGCTTGGATAGCGGTCATCTTATCTGACTGACGCTGTGGAGCTGATTCATGAAAGAGGATGTCACCTCTCCTTTTTATGTCTTTGTGGCGCGCGATTGACAGCGATGCGACGAATGGCGCCAAGAATTGCCTTATTTTCGCCTTTTATGCGGGGATCGGGTGCGGGCCAGCTCTTCTTATCTGCTGCAGGTCTTGATGTTTACTTCTGGCATGGGCGTCCCGGCAGGTATAGTGAGAAGGCGCACAATTCCAACTCAGTGTACCTCTCATGGTCCTCCGGGGATGTTGGGCTTAAATATTGGCAACTCTTACAATAATGACTCTCCGTCTTCTCTAACAACCCACCTTGAAGGTATTCTCGCCTGACATGATGGGTGCCAAGCAGGAAGTCCGTCCCTGGTCGAGTTACATTTGGTGTGCCCCACCTGTCGCTGATGCCCGACGAGAGAACTCTCACTAACCAGAGACAGGGATGCTTGGAATAAGTCACCAGAAGAGCGCTTGTTCCTACGACGACTAGATGCCTGTCTTATCACATATGCAGCACTCTCCTACTTCAGCAAATACCTTGACCAACAGAATGTCATTGTGGGTGTCTGTGCTACTCAGGGTCATCTAAGCGTCTCTAACTAACGCATACATTAGAATGCCTATGTGTCCGGAATGAAAGAAGAGTGTGTTATTTTATGCCCTCAACACCTTTTGCGTTATGCTTGACGTCACCGTGACTTCCGCAAGCCTTCATCTTCACGGTAATCAACTCAATTACATCACGGCTTCATGGGCAGTAGGATACGTTATAGGACAAATTCCTTCGAAGTTAGTCCTCTTTTGACCCTTCAGCGCGTCGTCTCATGGTCCTCAGTATGCTAATTACGCGCGTCCGACCGTCAATATGGGTGAGTTGGTTATAGCCTAGATTTATTCACTTGATTGACTCACACCGACTCCGTTCTCAGATTCCGACGATGGAGCTAATATGGGGCTTTCTCACCATGTGTCTCGCGGCGAGCGACGGCTTTTCGACGCTCTGCGCAATACGCTTCTTTATCGGGTTGGCAGAGTCGACCTTTTTTCCCGCCATCCAGGTGTGTCCGTGGTCTTATATGATGGGCACATCGACTGAAGCCAACCACCATATTGTAGTACGTGATTGGTAGTTGGTACAAACAGGAAGAATTGGCGAAGAGATCTTGCATATTTCACGTATGTGAGGTATCTATTTCCGGCGTTTCTATGGCAACTCATGCTCGCACAGACTGCTAGCGCCGTGGGACCTATGGTTAGCGGATTCTTGCAGGCAGTAAGTGCAAAATCAGCCAATCAACCCGACAAACATCCACGTGTACGATTGGCAGGGCATTTATAATGGTCTCAATGGCAGGGGTGGTCTCGCGGGGTGGAAATGTTAGTCGGATGTTTTCTTCTCATGCTTCAAGCTGATTTTTCCAGGGCTATTTATCCTCGATGGTGTCATTAGCATCCCTATCGCGTTGCTTGGCTACATCGTCATGCCTGATCTGCCTTCGACGACCAAGCCATCCGTAGTTTTCACGCAGGAACAACTCAACATGGCCCAGAACCGTATGGATTCTGTAGGGCGGAAGCCTCCCGCTAAGTTTACCAAAGAAAAGGTGCAAGTTGCTTGCTGACACTGCTGGAATTCACAGAGTTTGACGGTGTACGATGCCATAGGTCCTCGGCTTTTTCTCCACGTGGCATATATTCACTCTCGTACCACGTGAGTTCTACGGCTGAACATCGTTGACCCTTACTAAACTTGCTTGGTGATGCAGTCCATGTCTTTGTATGGTCTTATGTATTGCTGTGATTTAACTCTGATCTTACGTTTAGTTCGTTAACGGAGCGGGAGGCACGACTTCCATGATTTTCTGGTGAGGCATTTCTACTCAAGTAACTATGGGTATATCGACTAACGGAAAGCAACAGGCTCAAGAGTTTCAACCAGCCCGGGCACATTGTTTATACAATTGGGCAGATAAACACCTATCCCTTCGGCATCTATTCCGTACAACTTGTGACGAGTAAGCCCTAGTCCTATCGTTATGACAGTTAGTCCAATCGCGTTGTTCAGCACTGGTTTATGCCTGGTGGAGCGACGCAATTGTGTCTCGCTGGCCTCCAATAGTATTTGCTGGAGTAAGGTCTTAAAGTTTCTACGTCGTAAAAGGCCCCACCCTTTATTTCGTAGATGTGGTCCATAATTACTTACATTGTTCTTGCAACAACGCCCGTATACACAAGCATTGCCCGGTACGCGACTACTTGACGCCCCTGCCTCTTCAAAAATGCTGACTTATTAAAACTAGGCGGTGGACCTTCTACTACTTTGTAAGAGTGTCCCTTTTTTTCATCGAGTAATATTCTAGAGTGAAGCGCTAGACTGGTTGTTTGGGAGGTATATCCGGTCTGATCATGGCATGGGTCAATGAGCTTAACAGCCATGACAGCGAAAGCACGTATCACCCACTCGCGTTTCTGTCAAATGTGGCGAGGCTGATGATGTCTTCCAGAGCGGGCTTTTGTTATCGCGTCCTGTAACTCGTGGGCATACGTGATCCAGGCCTGGCTACCTATGTGAGCTATTTTGTCTATCGTTGTTGTCGCGACTTGACCAAACCCAACCGCCTCAAAGTCTCGTATTCCCCCAAGTGGAACAACCTCGGTAGGTCCGCGACATCACCCCTAGACAGGATTAACCACCACGCGTATAGGGTATTCAAAGGCAACGTCACGACAGTCTTTATTAATTTCTCTATGAGTAAGCAACGTGCCTCACGTATTCTCCCGTTTATCACCTGAGACGACATATTTCCTCGCATAAACAGTTGTAATGGCGTTCGTGACTCTGTTCTTCCAGCGTCGCGACCGACGCCGCGCGGCGCTTCGCAAGGTTAATGCACCTGCTGATGTCACAGGGGACAACCACAAGAGGGCGGAAACCATCGGCTTGAAGAAGGCGGAAATTGCGGAAACGGAGATCTCTCTGGCGTGAGGCCTTTCCTGTTTTCAGAAGCTTCACGCGGGACTGTATGGGAGAAACTGGAGTAGCCGAAGTTACCACCCGTGGATAGACTGTAGTCACTGTACATGTCTTCCAAAGACAAATTGACGTACGACTATCGGTTTTCCGCACCTGGGGTCCCATTGTTCGCGCACGAGCGTCTTCTGATCAAGAATTTTCAGCTGAAACAACATAATTACGGCCTTGTGTGGCCCATTGTCCGCTTTGTTTCCCTACTGTGTCCTATGCCACTTAACAGTCACTTGACTCTGTGACCCATCAATGCCCCAGACGACATAAATGCGAAGCATCCTACCTGTACTAGTCCCATAAGCCCACATCACGGTGTCCCCAAACCCAAGAATGGCCTTCCACCACTTTGACCAGACACCTTCCTTCAAGTCCTCCGCAAGGCCGCGGCGCGACATTCTCCCCGAGTCGCCGCGCACAACCGACGTCGCCTGCTGGTCAGGCTTTAACCAGCTGTGTCTGGGCGAGCGCGTCAAGAATGGGCTGCGTGGCGTCCTACAGCCACCCAAACCACCATTGGGCTCCCGCAGGAGTCTCCACGAGTCTCTGCTCACGCTCGACCCTCTTGAGAACACGTTCTCCCCAATCGACTCAAGCAGCTCAGATGCACGCATATACCTCACCCAAACGCCATCCGACGCAGGCCCATCGACAGTGATCTGGGCCTCTCCCAAGCCCACATGGGGCCAGTGGCCTTGCCTCTCCTTCTCTTACTGCATCTCAGTCATGACTGAGCGTGACGCCAGCGCCGTGTACGCGGTGGACACCTCCGGGTCTGAGTTTGAGTCCGATTTGGATTTGGATTTGGATTTGGATTCAGAGATCGAGTCGCCGCTCCCGCCTGTATATGAGTGTACGCTAGACGGCGTGATGCATCTTTGGCTCATCGTGCCGAGTCGCCCGAGCGTGGACGGAATGGTACAGCTGAGCGAGGAGCAGATGCGTGCAGCGGTAGAGTTTTACGATCGTTCCAGCCTGAGCCTGAGCCTGAGCTCGGGCCCACCGGGCTCGGGTGCGGCATCGACCGCGACCATCGGTAAGGCCGTTGTGGACCCATATGATTGCAAACGAGGTGACGACGACGACGACGACCCCGGGTATCATCACTATTGTGCCGATGCGCGCGATGCCGAAGCCGGAGCCGGAGCCGTTCTACTCTCTTGTGCAGATGGGAATGAGGTGGACGCCGTCGCGCTGGCGGTATTGCTCCTCGCGCGCCAGTACTCGCACTCGCACCCCCGGGGTCATGACCGCGGCCGGAGTGCAACGCGTGGAGTCAGACCCGGAGCTTATGGTGATGCTGTTGCTGCTTCTGTCTGCCACGGCGTTGGGTCGTATACGGCGTACCAAGCATCAAGGCTCATCGACGACGATCCTCAAGTGTCGCATGTCTGGAAGGGTTTATTGGAGTGGCAGGATGTGGAACGCGTGCAGGCGGCGCTGCTTTCGTGCGTTTATTAATACTATGATATGTGAACCCTCCCCTCTCTGGTGTAGCGCCAGCAGGGAGGGCGGACTCGGAAATCCTGGTGTCCGTAGATTGTAAGAGCGGAGCGTTGGGAGTACATGTGCTTAATGAGAAGGTTAATGTTAGCATCCTGGAAATTGAAGAGTTCTCCAAAAAATCTGTGTTTGCAGTCATTTTCGACGTAATTGTCAACTCGAGATCCCATCGCAAACATTGATTTGATCCCATCCCCAGCTGGTTATTTTTCGGGTGTGTGCTTGGATCAGGAAACATGAGGGCAATTTGGGCTTCGTCAATGGCCAGGACGGGTTGTCAAGTTCTCATCGTAGACGGTATGAGGAGGCGACTCTAGTTGGGAGGCTGACAAACCCAGAGCTCGTCACTGGGAAGCCGTTGTTCCGTCCTGTGGATTCCGAACGTGCAACTCCAGAAGCGTGAGGTTCACAAAGTTGCAAATTCAATTTGTTCATCGGATGACGCGTGTATATCAAACATACTGTATGTTGAATGAAACAAAACCTACTCAATTTCTAGATTTACACAGATCGACTTACGACGGGCTTATGTATAAATTCTCTCCTGTCCTCCAATTCCAAATATTGGACACAGGTTTTGTTATGCGTCCACCTTTTTGCCGCCAAGTTCAGAGTATAACACGTCCGCGGTTCCCTTTTCCTTTCGATGGGAATCCCAGTCGAAGCCGCCCCGACGCTGATTCTTGAAATGATTGGATATGAGGAACGCAACATCTAAGATTAAGATAAAAGATTGGTGATCATTGCCAGTGTGGCGGCGTGGGCATAAAGTAAAAGTAAAAGAGACAAGATCAACCACTGGACATAGATAAAGACGAAGGAAACGGAGGAGACACACCAAGAGATTGTTCAAAATTTAAACGAGGGTCGCAGAAGCTCTGAGATCGCCAAGGAGGTGATAAGTGATGAGTTAAGTGAAGATGGTGAAGGTATTGAGCGAACCTGATAGCGTAGGCCAAGCTCCTCCTCGCTGAGCTCCATGCTCCCACCCAGACATTCAGTCACGCTATATCCTTCCTCGTTAAACTCACCCGTGAACTCGAGACTGACCCCACCGAGCCGTGACTCGCACTCTCCGTGGATACGGAGGCACGACGTGAGTTCGCTGATGATAGTACCAAAGTGGCGCGTCTTCAGACCCGACGACGAGACGAGGGTGCTAGAGTGATGACCGACAGTTAAGATGAACAAACACGTCGTATAGTAGGTTGTGGTTCGATGTAAAAACTAACTTTCCGTGCATCGGGTCGCAGACCCATATGACTGGATGGCCGGACGCTTGGACCGCCTTGATATGACGCGCGAGATGTGAACCTATCTACAGTATAACGAAAATAAAAAGATCAGACAAACTCGTGAGAGAATAAGAAAAAAGGTGAGAGAACCTTGTCTGCCCCATAGCGGGTTATGAGGGTTACCCTCCCGTTGTCACGATTGGGATTTACGACTGCGAAACTCCATAAGCTCCAAATTCTGGACAGACGGACGGATGCCATTTTAGATAGGCGACATATCACAATTATACTGACTGTCCAACAGGGAGACCAGCTCATCATCAGCCATGGAAGGCCCGACCTTGATACCAATCGGGTTGCGAATTCCTCGAAAGTACTCGACATGTGCGCCGTCCAGCTGTCGAGTTCTGTCCCCAACCCAAAGGAAATGCGCCGAAGTGTTGTAGTACTTCTCATGTGTCGGTGCTGATGTTCCGAAATCGTGAGAAACCGTCGAGTCCGGTATTGGGTATCGACGAGTCATAGCTTCCTCATAGGGGAGTGAGAGTCCTTCGTGGCTAAACGTAGAAAATCGTTTATAAATGTCTTCCTAAAGCTATTTTTTGGTATGGCACGGACCTCGTGTATAGGTCGACTTCCTTCAAGACCCCATGGCCTCCGCCGCGCTCGTAACTCTGCGCCTCTCGCCCAGAATCTAGGCCAATCGTCCGAGTGAAATCGAGAGCGTCCGCAAGACCCTCAGAGATAGATGCATATTCCGCTCTATTCATGGAAAAGGTCAAGGCCAACCACGTAAAACGAATGTATGCAGTAAAGGCACAACGAACTTCAGGGATGGTGATCGTACGTGGGATAGTGACCAGTCCCGGGGGTGATGCAGAGAACCGAACCCAGACGTTAGAAGAGCCCTGATGTGGTTCAGGGTCGCGGTTGAGTGGAAGTATGCGCTATGTAGCGGGCTCAGGAGTTGCTCTACAGATACACGGACGGTGGGGCGTACCTCAGTAATCTCTCTGGGTCAGGAGTCCGCTCATCAGGATGGAAGCTTGTTAGGACGAATCAGGAATGTTCCATTGAGCGTGGAGAGATCTATACCCATTCACGTTGTCACCTCTGTATTTGTCAAACCCGCAAATTTAAACAAGAGGATAAAACCAAAACAAGTGCCACGCCCTACCGGAAAGCCATGACGTAGCGATCCCCAACCTTTTCGGTTGCACTGCTCCTCGGTTTGGCGTATTGACCGGCTATGCGCCCGACGCGAACCTGTCTCCGGCGTCGGCTTCAGCAAGAATGGTTTAACCATTTCATAACCGAAGCCGTAAGGATTACGACTTACGACGGGGAGACGAGCGCCCCAGATCAGAATGAGAGAAAAGGACAATATAAGTCCTACTTTTGCGGAAATGTTCTCCTGCAGTGGGAAATGAGGGTTTATTGAAGGGATCTATCATAGAGGAACAAACCTGGGTGCAGGCTTCGAAGCTCTCCGCGCAGTCGCCCGCGTGTAGGAGGAACGCCTCATTTCTTTGTACGAGAGTCAATTGATACCGAAGTCGTTCGATCTATGGCAAAAAAAGATGAGAATCTTGCGGTTTAGCAGCTCGGGTCGAGTCGACACCGACAAAGATAGTAAGTTGTAACGGACACATACCTCAGAAGGCGTGACGAGGGGAGGTAAGGATCTGATTTTGCCCAGGACTCTGCAAAAAAGAGGGAGGATGATGAGTGAACGGGGAGCATTTTCACGGCTTTGGTTTTGGTACTGTACTTGGCCAGATGAACCTCGTCGGGATATACAACGGTCTATCAAATGAGCCAGAGCGAATACTGGAGTATGGATGAAGAACAAACCTGCGCTGCTCTTTTGCTTCTCCAAGACGTCGGAACCCAATCCTCGACATCGGCACCTGTCATCGTCGTCAAATAGGGCTTGGTGCTTTGGGGTCACGCCAGTGCCTTGCTGTCGTTACAGTCAAAGGTGAAAATTGGGTCTTAACTCCGTGGTATCAACCAGAAGATGGGCAGGCATAAAGTACGGAAAGGGAAAACATGTCACAACTTGACCAGCTTACTGGTCCTTTTACGTATCAAATCGTCGTTGCTGTTACTGTAATATCCCCTCTGTTCAAAGCCCCGATATCGTGTCAATGTTGATAAACGCAGAGGAACTGGCCAAAGCGTAGGCAGACATACAGTATAATGTACATGTATACCAGCGTACCATCCTCCCCCTTTTTACATCTAGCTGCCTGTACTTATTTCATTTCGCACATCGCGCATCAGCATTGTCTCGTGCTACTCGTCGCATGAGAGATGATGATTCGACACGTGGGACACCCTCAAGGCTCTTTGACCGTTATTTAGGTGTCTGGAGGCGGCCTATGATCACAATTCAGCCCTTCGTGAGTACAGCGTACTTGCGGCATCAGAAATGGAAATGCATTCTGGCCCGTTTCTGGGAGAGTAACTCGCCTGGACCGTACTTTATCCACAGGGAAAACTCCACCAAATACGGCCGTGGCGCAAGCGCTGAGCTGGCGCGAGGGCGATCATTTAGTTGTCGTCGACGGCACTGGCTAGCACGGTATCGATAATGGAGGCAAGGTTACAACCCATCTTGATCTCAACAAGACGCCATCGCCCGCTTGAAGGAAGAAAACCAGCTCCGCGGATCAATCGATCAAGATGGAGGACGCATGATATTCTGTCTTGCATGCGCACGATGGTAGGGAGTGGTGAACCAGGCAACGATGTGCTCGTTGGGGGAGGGACGAGTGCAGGCATGGTCTACGCATCGTCGGAGCATATACATTGTCGTTTGGCGATGCCGCGACAGAGAGCTCACTAGACCCCCTCCTCCAAGACAGCGCGTGCACCCATCAAACTTTCTCTCTCGGACTACTATTGTATCGGGATTACAGTAGGCCGTACAAATGATACAGGTCTCCGTGGACGAGACGAGCTGGAACCCGCGCCCCCCAGATGGAGGCAGAATATCGTCGTGGACGGGGGCAAGGATGTCGATAGTTCCACCTATCGGAGGGAATGAGTCTCAAACACGTCCTATCTCGGTGAAGAACAAATGGTGGTTTAGGGTATGAGCCCCACCCTTTGTCCTGGAAGCATTCGATTGGTTCCTTATCAGCCAATATAGAAGAGTTCTTGGACGGCTGAGGCAGTGGGCCCTTTTGAAGACAGTGCTGTAATTGTTGACGACAAATGGTTAGGGGCACTGTCCAAGGACCGTAATGATCCTCATGATCAGACAATTCAGGCGTTCTATGAAGAGGCGTGGTCGACCGCGGAACGGGCAAAACATTTGTTTTAGTCTATCAAAACGGGCTTCCCGGGGAAACCACTCAATTCGCTTGTAAGTGCCGACGGCTCGCAGAATTTTCGTTGCCAACTCACTACTGTATCTGCCCGATGAAATTAGAAAGCAATGCAGAGCCAATTAGAACGAATTGAGAGGAGGTTTCCGAATGAACGGTGGAACGGAATACACCCTGTCCGGTCGTTGACAAGAGTCTAATGTATACGCTTTTGCCAGGCGCCGCATTCCAGATCGGGGCTTGTAGGACTTCCACAGGGTCTCTCCATGACCACGCCTGTCTTCTAAGCCTGTAGCTGTAGCACTCACTGCTTTGCATCGCGGAACGTTCGATCGGTATTGATCTACTCTTTTCGGGATGGCCAAAACGATATCACAAACGCCTAATACGTCCCTGGTACGTAAGCGTCGGGATGACAGTGAATGGATCCGAAAAACCAAACACAAAGGAGCTCTGGCGCTGATCGCATGCCACATCATCATCCCACCCGCGGTCAAGCAAAGTCTCTTTCTGAGTTTTTCGATCGCTTCCGGGGTTTCCCGGGTCTCCACATACGTTTCACTCACTAATCACTGTCCTCGGTGCTATGCTTTTGGAATCTCGTGCACAGCAAATACGGTACCCACGTCCTATAACTGTACTGGTGTCTTCTCACGGGGCCCCTGGTTGTCTGCGGTCTGGCCTTAGGTCTACATTATCAAATGCGGTATTGGAATTCATCCATGAGACGGTTTCGTGGCCAAGTTCCTCGTGATTCCTGGGTGCTTTCCCTCTATGTATGCATCGTGCTATGCGTGACCATATCGCTGTCCTATTCGGGCCCATATATGCTATCCATATAAAACCTTGTCATGCATCTCTAGTATCCATCCTTGTCTTCCACCTCACTCATCGGTCCACTAAACCCGAAGCTCCATGTCCTCCTCGTCCTCGCCCTCACCTCCCCCTCCCCCGAGAAACTCGAACCGGAACATCCAATCGAACAGTCTGATGTAGCCCTCTGCGTCATCTCCGGCCAGGGGGAGCTCAGATGTCGAGACCCCCCAATTGTTGTTAACCAAGAGAAGGGGGGGAGCTGCTTAGTTTTTGCCAGCTTTGTATCGCTACCAGAAGAGGTTTGGCCCTCCGACGTGTTGTGCATGCTATGGTTGACCTGGAAGTTGATATTTCCCACAGGCTTTCCGACTATATGTTTGTAACTATCGGTCCTCTGACGTTGGCGCCGATGTCTCTTTCGCTGGCGAGTACTTGGGCAAGTGGCTTATCGCCCGCGAGCCCCAAGCGTGGCACCACATCGCTTGCGATTCTCTCTTCCAGTTTTACGATTCATACGGTACGAGTCGGAGTTGTCTACACAATCCAAACCCCTTATCGACAAACGACAGATCGTCAATCCAAGGTTTTCGAACCGACGACTATCGAGATCAAATTTCAACGCCTACATAAAGTCGAAGAAGGATCCGAGTCGCAACTGGCTAATCTTGTTCCTATTATCCAGCGCCAACCTTCTCCCGAGGATGGCCCTGGTTTTATAAGGTTAATATCCGTTTTCCTCTTTTGCACCATATTGTGATTGCGCTCACGTGTCGTGTTTTCTGCAGGCAGAGCAATGACGTGATGCAAAGCGCGTTTGCAACTCCTGAGCACGATCATTTTCTGACATTCGTCATCTCGTTCTACCCCCCGGTGCCTACCACGACTCTCCCTCCATTATCGACAACACCAAACACAAGTCCGGAACCAGAGTTAGGTTCGTACCTCATTACTATCTACTGTGAGTCTCGTCACGTATCAAACTTCTTCTTATCATTTTGTAGTATCACCAACTTCAAGTTCTTCAGAAGCTGATTCGACAGAGAGCTCGGATTCCATCTCCCAGGTTTGTGTATCCCCTGCCCCCCTTCCCGTTCGGCATACACTACACGGTGGAGCTGACTCATGTCGTTTGTGGGCCATCATTTATGGAAAAGATGTCAGATGACGAGCTACAAGGCGCGCTCACGGAATACAGGGAATCTCGCCTCTTGCTCCCGCGCGGCTCACCCCTGGGTTCTGGGGTAAACTTCCTTTGGAAGGCTTTTGTCGCCGATACGAGTTGCCTGAGGACATTGCATCGGTGCTTACGCGGATGAAGGTCAAGGACGCGCACGGCCTCAGTAGGGTGTATCTACGTGAATTGCGAGATAAAGGCTTGGCTCTTCGGTCTATCAATATGCTGCGGCTCGCCGTTATCAGGTTCTCATCCGAGTCTAGGCCTTGAATGGACGACGGATTCATTTGTGGCAGACGCCCACCCACCCCGCTTTGGCTGGTTACATGGAGAAGACAATTTATGGATGTATACATTACTCGCAGCTTTTATGGACTCTATGTGGATTATGATCATGTTGTACGGTATCTTTATTATGTATCCTTAGTCTGGGAACTAGAAATAGATCTTCCCTTCGGCCTCTTTACTGTCGAACGTCCTGGTGTCAGTGTAGAGTGGGCTGGTTTTTAATCAAATATTTTGTCTGGGCGTCGGGTCATTCATGCCCTTGTTCGCTCGCAAGCCCGAGTTGTCCTACTAGACGCTCATACCACCGAGTACCCCTGGTAAAAGGGCGATTTGTCAATAAGGACTGATTTAACGCAGTGGCTTACGAGCTCGTTAAAGGGTAAAAGACTCGAGCCGAAGGAGATCCTGATAATTGACGCTCATGGCAGCGGGTATGCTTGGATTGCTGTGACCTTTATCCTATGGGTTCCCTCTTCCGCGAACCATCGCTTTGATAATCCCGCTTCTGACGAATTCCTCCTCGTCGTAGCTGTCGTCGATGCACTCAAATATCGTGAGCGAGCCCAAAGCGACATGGGAACGCCAACCAACGAACGGGAGACCGCTGCCTTCCGCTGAACCACTGCAAATTTTGTCCCGAGTCAAATTCCCTCCAAGTCCATACAATGTACCCCGAGGGCTAACGCAGAATGATTAATTGCTGTCTCAAGAAATGACCCCCTATCACAGCAACTATTTCCCCCCGACGCCATTGATACACTTCTTGTTACAAGTATACCCATGGAGTTAAGGAACACAATCGGACATCACCACGCAGCCTTGTTTTCGAAGGCTGTGTCATTGAAGATTAAATACGAGGAAATGATAGCGCCAAACATCAAAAAGAGAAAGTATCCATGTCCTTGTCAAGCAAGGAGTTGAGTCAGTTGACCGAACTTGAAGAATCCACAGCCCGGGTATTGTAAACGATGACCAGTGTCCTTTAGCAACGTCATTTACCCTAGCCTAGCCCAGACAGGAGACAGATAGGAGAAGTCGCAAGGAGAGGTGTACTAGTGTATAAAATCAACCCAGGGCTCTGAAATCGGCCCATCGGCCCGGAATCCATGATTAATGGTCACATGATGTCCATTCACGTGCCTCATGTATGCTTCGGGTTGCGGCAGCTCACAACTCTTGACGTGATGTTCTCCTCGCACCTCCGCCGCCTCGTTGCCACCCCGGCGCACTCTTTCACTGCTCGGGGACGAGGAGGTGCCGTGTCCGTCCGCCTCACCTTTGCGCATCCCTCTACAAGCCGGCGATATCCTCCATGTTCTTCGCTGCTTTTGACCCAGCAGCGCTCCTTTGTAGCAAGTTCTACCCCCCGCGCTCCTCCACTGAACTCTCAGCCGTCCTCGCCTGTATCTCCAACACCACATTCTTCTCCTTCATCTCCGACACATCGCTCCATCCTTTCTCGCCTTCTACCCACCTCCCTTTTGTCGGATGCTGGTGGCACGTCTTCCACCTCCGCGTCCTTCCGCAAGATTGTTGCGCTCGCTCGGCCTGAGCGGCGTCCGCTCCTGACAGCTATTGGCCTTTTGCTTGTCTCGTCGTCCGTGTCGTTGAGCATTCCTTTCACGGTCGGAAGGCTGATCGACTATTTCACCTCCCCGAATCCGGTAGGTTGGTCACCTTCACACTGCGCAACAGTTTCTTCCCTGCGCATTCGAGCTGCTGTGAGGGCTTTGCGAATATGTCCTTTTATGAACTTCTGAAACAAACAAAACCAGTTGCTTACAAATTTGTTCCGACTCACAGACGATACCGTATGGCATCACGCTGACACAAGCCGCTGTGGGTATCCTTCTCGTATTTACTGTTGGCGGTGCATGTAACGCGGGACGCGCATTTCTCATACGTATGTCTGGTGAGTCGCGGTTCTCTTTACCCGAAACACGATCTTCATTCTTTGCTCAGGTCAGCGAATAGTCGCCCGTTTACGTGAGCGGACGTACGCTGCCACGCTCCGGCAGGAAGTCGAATTTGTAGAGCGTGGAGAAGGCGATGCGCTAAGTCGATTAAGCGTTGACAGTAGCATAGTCGGAGAAAGGTTAACAACACATCTCATCTTTGACTCTTTGTTCAATGATTGGCTGATGATGTCTAAAGTATCACCCAAAATTTGTCAGATGGCCTCCGTGCTGTAGTGATGTCCTTTGCTGGCCGTAAGCACCGTCGCCTTGTTTTCATGAGTTTATGCTGAAGGAGATACGGCGAAGTCGGCGCTATGATGTACATTTCTTCGCACCTCACATTTCTCATGCTTGCCATTGTCCCTCCCATCTCGCTCGGTGCAGTGAGTTATTTGTGCTCATCTATAAGCACACTTATAGTGACTTTGATCAGGTATTCTACGGCCGATACTTGAAGAGGCTTTCAAATAAGACACAGGAAGCTCTCGGGGACATGTCTAAAGTTGACAAGCATTTACATAGCTGTGTATGAGGGTTCTGATGGTTTCGTAGGTCGCCCAGGAAGCGTTAGCCGCACTTCGTACGGTACAGGTCTTCAACGCGGCCTCCTACGAAGAGAAGAAATTTTCTGGGCGGGTTGAGCGTATCTTGACACTCGCCCGCCGCGAAGCGATTGCTTCGGGTATTTTCTATGGAAGCACTGGGTGGAGCGGAAACCTCGCGCTGTTAACTCTACTAGGTTATGGTTTGTGAACTCTAATCTCGTTGCCTCGAGGAGGATACATCTTACTTGTGAACTTAGGAGGTTCTCTCGTGAGCAGCGGACAGATATCCGTAGGAGAGCTCACAAGCTTGTTGATGTATACGCTCTATGTCGGCAGTGGCCTGCAAATGTTAACGTACGCCCACTCCACAGTTCTAGTCGATAATCGCCCTCATGTGCATGCGCTCCAGATCCTTCTTTGTAAGCCTACGTTTCCTAAGGTTTCGACATACTTGACCTGTACATATCCAGTCATCTATAATGCGCGGAATTGGCGCTGGGACGCGTATTTTTGAACTCCTCGACAGAACCCCCGCAGTCCAGCCTGGTGAGGGCGTGGTACTCGCTCCGGCGCGTTTTGGGCCGATTCGATTCGAGAACGTCACCTTCAGCTACCCCACGCGACGCGGAGTGAATGTGCTTGAGGATTTCGACCTCGAAGTCAACGTTGGAGAAAATGTGGCTATAGTGTATGTTCTGCCTTTTTTGCTCTGGATGACAGGTGCTTTATGGTTCATTATGGAATAGCGGGAAGAGTGGGGGCGGCAAGTCGTCGATACATTCTCTCCTATTAAGATATTATGACCCTGTCCGAGGCAAGATCACTTACGATGGACAAGGTACGCCTGATCTTTTGTTCGATTAGCGACCGTCATCATGTTTGAGTTCACTTTACAGATATCCGTGAGTTTACGCCAGAGTCGTGGCGCAACATCATCGGTGTCGTCCCTCAGGTATATAACAAACACGAGCAACCCTGGGTTGCTTGCCACCTAACTGATAGTCCTCCCCCTGTTTATAGGATCCCGTGCTGTTTACGGGCACCATAGCGTCGAACATTTCCTATGGTAACGAGAACGCTCCTAGGGACCAGATCGAGGCTGCCGCTCGCAATGCAAACTGCGAATTCATCTGGGGCCTGCCGGACGGGTTTGACACACAAAGTGGGTCCGACTTTGGTTGTTGCTAGGTTGACCAAGCCATTGACGCTTTCTTGAGTTGGTCGATTGAGTCTGAGTGGCGGCCAGCGCCAGCGACTCGCTATTGCTCGTGCCTTGCTCAAAAACCCTGCTATTTTAGCTCTTGATGAGGCTACTAGTTCATTGGATGCATCTGCTGAACGCCGCGTGAGTAAATTTTTATTTTTTGCCTGGTTGCATAATATAGGCTTGCTAATTGGGAGATGCCTGTTGGCTTGGCAGGTGAACGACGCTATCGACAAAATACTTCGTTCGCGTCTTACGACGTGTCTATTTGTCGCACATCGCCTCTCGACCATTGCGAGGGCGGAGCGGATTGTGGTTCTGGAGGGTACGCTTTCTCGACATGATTCTGTTTCCCTGGTGCGCTGCTGACCGCGAGGCTTGTCGCGTCTTCTGTCTAGATGGACATATCACCGAGACCGGGACGTACCGCGAGCTTGTAAGTTTACTTAGTCAATGGATTGACAATTCCTCATTGGTACGACTTCTGAAAAAAGGTACAACGTGAAAGCTCGCGCTTCCGGAAGCTCATGGCCGCGCAGCTGAATGCTGGGGCGGAGGAACAAGGAAGCCCGAATATCGCTGTCCCTGATGTGGACGACAGCACACGACAGCAGCAGCACCAGCGCCGAGATGCCGATGAGGCGACGCGGAGCGAGATTATAGCTCCCGCGAGGACAGTGTGATCCCATCTGCATCCGCATACTACAGTAGATGATATAGAATAAGAATCTTTGCTCGCCACTCACCGAATACACGTAGACTTACATCATATTGTATTATTCCCTCTCCCATCCCACTTCGAATGCACTGTAGGCTTTGTGCGGTCGGTTCGGGTTTGAATTATAAATTTACTTGAATGCCTTCCGTGTTGGAGCTGCGGCCATAGCACGACGCCTGGCCCACTTGGTGAGTGAGAATGGGTAGTGTTGCTGCTCAAGCTAACCAGCCGTTCCTCTGGTTTACTCAGTCCTTTGCGTCTAACCTTTAGGCCTTAGGCTCTACGGCCCTCAGGGGAAATTTTCAGGGAACCAGTGGAGCCGCCGCCTCGCCTGACTTCACCGAGCAGAGGAATATTGTACCACAGTACTAACTGACACAAGATATATCATTTTTACGTACAGTACCACGAGCAGAGTTATCACACGAACAGTCTACGGTACATGGCCAGGCCTCCAATTCCGAATTCAAGCAGTTCAAAGCGACGATACCTCCTACGAAACATAAACGTGCAACACGCCGCGCGGCCGCGACCGCTCACCCAATCACTACTTCCTCTCTTGAGACCGCATCGGTGCCCACGGTCGCCATCGCAAGGACATGCGGTGAGGGCGAAGATGCGAGATCGAGGGGCTCAAAGGAAATAACGCCCCGCGCGACGAGGCTGCTAGGCGGTGGACGCTCGTCACCTACTACGTCGAGCGGCCACGCGAGACCGCTCGTCATCTTCGTCTTCCCCTTCTTTTTGCTCGTCATCTTTTTCATCCTCCATCTTTGTGGAACTGCCGAATCCTCCTGGGACCCGCGTACAGGCTGTTGGTTGGCAATGGCGCGTTCGTGGCGTTCAGCGAGGTGCTTGATGCGCTTCGCGTGTTTCTTCTCGTGGTGCTCAGTGCCCGCGACGTACCGCTGTACCCAGCGCTCAGAGACGGTTCCGAGGTGTTCTGGCGAGATTTGAAGTGCGGGGAGGTCGTGCTCCGGTTCGAGAGGTCGGATCATACCGGATATGGATACGCGCTCGCGGATCATGCCCTCACGCTGGTGCCCGGGGATTTTGTCTGTACAGTAAGCTGTAAGATATGTTTGGCGACAAGACGGGATAATGACCGCAAAAATTTGACTGACCCATCCTCCATGGTAAACGATGGGATCTCCTGCGAAGAGAATATCTTCATTGGCGTCATCGTCCCTGGCATTGTCGAAATCAGAATGACCTTTCAGCGATTTCGAGGAGTGTTTTCGTTGGAAAGGAGATGATATGCACGAGATAGACTTGAATCGCCGATGCGAGCGTTCCTTGGCCTGCAATGACGTTGCTAGTCCATCACCTCCAGGTGGCGAGGATACATTGTGAGAAGTGACCGCCTCTTCGGGTGGGATAGTAGATGCCCGTGGTTGTTTATGCTGCTGCAATTTGGCTGTGGGTGGCATATTCGTGACATGCTTTATAAACGTCGCTATGGCGCGGTAACAGTACTTAGCCGGGGTGGTAGTCATAAAAATCAACGGCAACGCATGGGCGGTATCTACAACCAGTTGAGGCATCACATGAGAGTGTGATGATTGGTCGGGGATGCGTACCGTCGTAAACCTGAAGATGGACCGCTGTCGGCTGCATACGTCTCTCAATACCCACAAGTGTTGGGTACAGCTTCTTCACCTCCTCCCGCACAGGATACTTAGCTGGATTCGCAGCACGATGGGCGCTGGCAACTTGTAAATAAAAGAGCGTCCGCCCGTCAATACAGAGGCAATGAGATAGACTAACGTGTAGATGATTTCATCTCTCAGTACTTCCCGGTCGCCAGCAATGACGAAAAGTGGCGGCAATCCGCCAAGGTAAGCAAAAACAGGACTGACGAGCGGATGCTTGAGCAACGCATTTGTTGTATAGAGCTGAATCTGGCGCGTGATCTCAAACGGATTAACACCCTCCCCGTTCCTCCATATCGTCTGGTCGAGCTCGCCAGACGTTGCAGTTTTTGCGGGCTCCAGCTCAAACCTGGGCCGTCTGTCAGGCCGATCGGCGGTGATCGCGGGTGCCTTAGCTTCAGAAAGCGGTTTGGGATCGACAATGCCATGTATGCCGCTGCCAACATCGCTAGGCGGCGGCGGCCAAATCTGGCTCGGCTTGAACATGGTGAGACCAGTCGCGGGAACGATATCCTGGCCCAGAGCTTGAGCATAACACAAAAAAAGATCATGCATACAACAGGCTCGTTGCAAGTAACCGTACCGTATCGGTGTTGAGGAAGATGCTCGGGAATGAGTGGTAGAGGTCGCACCACGGCGAGACGAGCACGGCACCCGCTGGCTGTGGCAGGCCAGCATCACGGATGACCTGAAGGAGAGCTATGGCCAATCCGCCACCCGAGGAATCGCCTCCTATTACGATGCTACTATGCTTGACAGGACGATGAGCAGCTCCTTCTGGCGGTCGGATGAGGAATAAGTCTTTTGGAAGAGAATACGTCCGAAGTGAGATAATATCATGCAGCAAGGTCGATGCCGGTACGAACAGGAAGCAAGAAGGTCTTGTAGAGCACAAGGGAACGGATACTGAGGAGCAAGTCGATAGCTGGGTGCTACAGACAGAAATCGAAGCGCCACAATCAATACCGGTTCACCCAAGTATGCATACTGGAAAACGGCTTTTCACCTAGCACTCGTCCCCGAATCTTGCGCGCATAACGCTGTATCATATACCTACAAATTGTGTGGGTCACTATTACAGATCATAGAGGACTCACCGTCACCTTTCATGGCCCACGCTCCCAAAAAAATAACCACCTGTGGATGGGTTCAGAAGAGGGGAGGCGGTGAAGTTGTGCGGCAAGAATGACGCCATGAAACGGACGGACGAACCTCCATGTGCCCACAGAAGACATCTCATCTCGTCTATCTCGGGTCGGTATGTATTCGCTGCCACATAATCAATACCATCCCCACCTAGGCCATGATCACCAAACGGCGATGAACTAGAGCGATCCGTCGGGATTCCCTCGCTGTCGCTCGCCGGGGAAGCGGTGGCTCTCTCCTGGCGCACCGACTTCTGCTGTTGTTGTTGCCGCAAGTCCTTCTTTTCCATGATCCACTCGGCATCGACCCTACAATCGGTCATATTATCAAAAATCCACAAGACAAAAAGGCCCGAAGACAAAAACGCACCCTTGGTCCCCGGCGCGCATCTGCCACCATCGCACACCACCCAGAATCCTTGTCGCTTCCCGTTCTCCGCCGAACAAATCTATGAGCACGCGCGCTGCATCCTCGCAGCACACGAGGGGCACAGACAGCCGTATGACGTGTGCAGAGGGAGGGATGGGGGTACGGAGCTGCGAGAAGTTTTGTATTTCTTCTACTGAATGGCTGTGCCAGTGCGGCGCACCACGTGGTAAGCACAGCATGCAGTACCAGAGCCAAATCCGTCAAAAACTATCGGGTAGTGTAGAGAGCTAGAGAGGTGTACCTCGCTAATGCGTCATTGAAGTTCTGGAATATGATGATCAGAAGAGGATGGGTGGGAAGGAGGGAGGATGGTAGCTCACACGTATAATGTTGAATGCCTCGTCGTACATCAGCTCCTTGCTGCGCAACGGCACCGCGACGCATCCTTTAGTCTTGTCCTTGGCGAGTTTGCTGTAATAATGGCGAAGAAGGACGCCCAGAACGAGCGGGAACAATCCGAGCGTGGTTCTCCTGGTGAGCGAGTTCGACATGCTCCGCTCAGCCAAGGAAGTCAGGTTCAAGGGTTACAGTCATAGTTGTGTGTGCCCATCACTTTATACAGTATACCCTAGTTGGCGATTTATCTTGATGAGTGCTGTGGTACAGGGCATGTTACGTACAAGGTTATATAAGCTTTTCGGCACCGCTTCCGCCGCAGCTCATTCCTCCTTTTGGTCTGCGTCCCGGAGAACCTCGGAGAACCCAATTCGAGTGCGTTCACTCTCGCAGATACCGCCCGTGTCGAGTCTCGCTCCCTCAGGTTAATCCTGGCTTTGAGATCCTTGAAATTGGCCCACAGACCCTGATCGTGGCGTAGGCACGGTTCATTGCAGAGTTGGTGAACAATTCACCTGTCAAGCATTCCTCATTCCCGAGCGCCTCCTATGCATGTGATTGCTTTCCCGTGCCAAAGCTGTTCCTGTACCTTCGTGTGCTCGGCTCTCCCAGTCTCCCCAGACTCTGGTTACAGTAATAACGCGTATTCGGATCCGACCGCGAGAGGCCTGAGAATGAGGATATGTGGGCGCTGGGTCCACCAGTGTAACAATGTACCGCATCATCGCCTGTTTGTCACATGAATGGATGTCAGATAGCCAATAAAGCACTCAATTGGCCGTGCACGTGCATTCCGCCTCCGAAAAAACGCCTTGATATCTTGTTGATATCTTCACTCGCTGAGAAATTGATCAGGTGCGGCGCGATGTGCCCACATAGATTTTCACGTATAGACTTTTTTCATTCCCTTACTGTACCGTATCCTGAAGAACAACGTTACCTCCCAGGTGGGCCGAAAGCGGCTCTCGGATCTCCAACTCGAACCAGGCGCTACCAGCTCGGTCAGACTCAGCAGTGGACAACTGCAAAGGGGAGCTCATGATGTATTTCAGTGAATTCGCTGCCATCGTCGTCGATATTGGCAAAGTGGATATGTCGTGGGAAGAAAACCCTCGATTTGCACAAAATGAGATGTCGTCGGCACAAGGATCTGTTCTCGCCGAACGTTCCGGTGTGGTAAGGCGGCATCAGGCCTGGTTCTGCCGCGGGGATGCAGAAGGGTGCACGTTCAAAATCTTGGCGATTCTCGAGCGCATCAATGCCATTCGCGTAGCAGTACGCTAAGCACTGAGTACTGAGTACTGAGAGGGCACATACCATGGTCTGCGTTCTGCTTGAGGAGCTGGCGGCGTCCCCTCGCGAGAAGCCGCACCATCAACAAAGGCCGAGCAGCCTAGAGCTCCCGCGTCATGTCATGGACGACAAAGTTGAGCTGCTGTGCAATGGACACGTCCTCCTTTGCGCACGTATTTTGCGTGCGCGATGCACCCGCCGACGAGAGCGCTTGGGCGTTTGAGACTCAGGCAGTACAGTACTAGGCACCTCATGCAAGATGCAACAACTTGAAAGTCACGCGCAACAACTTATCTGCTTATCTGCTATTCAGTATATTCCGTGCTCAGGGTCTTACAGTAAGTTATTACAGTAGGGTTTCTAGATCCCCAGTCTCCACAACTCAACATACTAAACAACCACATCAGATCTCCGCCTCCGTCCCAAGAACGACCTAAGACTCGTCTTACGCGCCCCAACTACATGCGCCGTCCCCTTCCCCGTCGCCGTACCCGTTCCTTTCGCCTTGATCTTCGGGCTGCGACAAGGTAGCGAGGGTTTGTGGTTCCTCCTCCGCTCTTCTGGTGTAGCCATAAGGGTACTAACGATGACGTTCCACAAATTATTGGCGCTGAGCGTCCGCTCAGAAGCGAGTACCGCCTTATCCGCGACTCGCGCTAACTTAAGCGCCTCCTCCGTATCCCGCCGCGCGACGATACTGCTCGGTGGAGGCCGCTCGTCCTCGTCCAAAGCCCATGCCATGTTCCAGCAAGATGTCGTCCTCTCCGTCCGGTCCGCGCCACTGCCATGCAAGGTGGAATCCGCAACAGCAGCCTGGCTTTCACGATCGAGGTAATGTTGCAGTGCAGCAATGTGTTGATTCATATCCCGCCATGCGCGATCAATGTTTCGTAGTCGTTTCTTCTCGATGCGCCTGATAGTATGCGCGAACTTCTTGTCCGAACGTTCCTTGGCCGTGACGTACCGCTGTATCGCGCGTTCCGGGATAGTCCCAATAAGGTCCGAAGGGACCTGCATGGCGGGCAGGTCGGACTCCGGCTCTAGGGGGCGGATGAGGCCACGTGTTGATACACGCTCCCGGATCATATGTCGATGAGTGGGATTGACGCCCTGTGGGCCGTTTCAGTATAGAAAGAAGAAAAAAGGTCTAGACGGAAAATATTTACCCAATTGCTTGTGTATACTTTCGCTTCCCCAGCCATAGCTACATGAGCATTGTTTGCTTGATCTTCGGAAGGTCTACCTATCCCTGGATTAACTGCGTCAAGCGACTCAACTGACGGATTCTGGCACTGCGGGGTAACATAGCCTGATGTACTTGGCGTATCGTTCGGAGTCACTACTGCCAGTCCGCTAGCTTGCCGCATGGGAGGGGGTGCTACCAGTGAGCTACGTCGTTTAATGTTACTCGCTGCACGTGAAATTCCTGACGTGAACGATCTATATAGGTTTGGACGTGATAAAACTTGGGGACTTTGCATCTCGCTGACTGGTGTGAGCGGTATAGGGGAAGCACTGAAGTCATGGTCCGCAATAGGGTTGGCTCCGGAAGGCATTAGTATTCTAGTAGGACTGAGCGGCACTTGAGACGGATTTGTTATGTGCCCGATAAACGAAGCCATCGCGCGGTAGCAGTACTTTCCAGGTGTTGTGAATGGGAAAAGGATTGGAAGGACATGAGCTACGTCTATCATAACAATGGAAGAGCGTTCGGACAAAGTTGATAGCAAGTTGAAAAGGGTACAACATACCGTCGTAAACTTGAAGATGTACCGGAGTTGGCTGCACGGAAGTCTCGACGAGCTTAAAAGCTGGGTACATCTTCTTTATATCCTCGCGTACGGGAAATCGTTCCGGATGCGCAGCCCGGTGAGCCCTACAGAGATGGCAGGTAGGCTACCACGTACCCGGAAAGTCAAAGGAAAGACGACGCACGCATATACGATCTCATCCCTTAGAACTTCTCGATCGCCCGCAATGAACAGCAAAGGAGGCAGTCCACCAAGGTACGAAAGGGCAGGGCTGACAAGGGGGTGACTCAGCAGACCATTGGGAGCATACAGTTGGATCTGCTGCGCGACATCGATGGTCGCGCCAGTAGATGCCTGCGACGAGACGCTCTCTTCACCTTCCAGAATATCGAGAGCGGGAAACGATGCGGTCGATGAGACGCCCATGGGACTCGGTTCGGCAGGAAGTGTCTCGGGGTTGGAAACCTCATTGTCTGAACTCATCGGACGTGCGGCCTGAGGTATTCGATTAGACAGGCTTCTGGACCGATGGGAGAGTGCGTCGGTGATGTTCTGGCGGAGACCGCTGTGCACTTTATTGCTTATAGAGTGAGGCGGTGGAGGCCAAAGAGGGCTCGGCTTGTGTAGTGAAAGACCAGTGACCGGCACCACGTCCTAGGCATGCCCAAGACAAATAAATAAAAAATAAGGAAAAATGAGTTCGGAGGAGCGCACGGTGTCTGTATTCGTGAAAATGCTTGGGAAGGAATGGGTAAAATCACACCAGGGCGAGATGAGTACACCACCCGCCGGCGCGGGAAGACCAGAGTCACGGATGATTTGAAGGAGAGCCAGAGACAACCCTCCACCTGCAGAATCGCCTGCGATAATGATGCGTTCAGGTCTGACAGGTCGGTGCGCGGCACCTTCTGGCGGTCTAATCAAGAAAAGGTCTTATAACCTCATTTTTCAACACCTCGTGCTTTAACAATACAGTGCAATATTGCTCACATGCCGCAAGGAGATCCTGAATTGCACAGGGGAAGGGGTATTGGGGCGCAAGACGGTAATTTACAGCTATAGGAGAAGCATCCTGAATGAGCATGTCAAGCCTCTGATACTTTCCCGCTCACCGAGGACGCGTCCACGTATCTTGCGGGCAAGGCGCTGGATACTATACCTTTAGAGAAATGACTTGGTGAGATCATACGTAAGCACCCAAAGAGAACGAACCTCTCCTGATCCACACTACCGAAATAATAGCCCCCTTGGAGTTGGGCGGTTGAGAACGACGAGAAAAGGCAGGGATAAATACATACCTCCATGGGCATATAAAATGCATCGCATCTCATCCATTTCGGGTTGGTACGAACAGCTGTCTCTGGATGGCTCGTCATCGCTAGATGTTGGTGCGGGCGCTGGCGCTGGCACATGTTGATGGGATTCTTCGCCGTCAGATTCCTGTACTGACGAAAATGTGATATCTTCCAAGCTAGATTCTCCGAGTCCAAGACCCTCAACCGGACGCTTTCGGCGCGTTTGTTCCTTGGCGGGTCTTTTCGCATTTTGCCAGTCTTTTTTGGCACTGATCCATTCCGCATCTAATCTGCCAAAGCCCGCGAAGGTTAGATATACAAGGCCTGACTTCTCAAGGCGAAGCGCCGTGAACCAATGGGGAGCACGTACCCCCGAATAGCGCGAACCTGCCACCACTTTGTTCCGCCAACTACCCTCTTCATGACTTGCTCGCCTCGAAATGCCTTGATAAGATATACTGCAGCCTCATCGCAAGAGGACATGGGGATGACAAGGCGGACTACGAGGACCCATGGTGGGGACGGTGTGCGAACATTGGAGAAGGATTGCAGCTCCTCTACGGTGTGCCTCCGATGAAGATTAGACTGGGCACCTGGAAACAACTGGGCGACCTAGTCGGATAAATACCTAGTAGAGACATTCATGAAGTCCTAAATGGGACAGGCGTTCAATGGAATTATACTTGAACGGGTGGCACCGGAAGGTACCTTTACGATGTTGAATGCTTCGTCATATAGTAAATCCTCACGCCGGAGGGGGACCCCCGACTTTGAACTCTCCCTGATCACTCTGTCGAAGTAGTGTTTGACTAGGGTTTCGAGAAAGATAGGTCCGACTGTCAAGCCAACTCGGCTTATCAATGTATTAGGCATATTCTATTGAGATCTAAGTGTAGGACCACGGAGATCGGAGTGAGGGGGGCCGAAGGGAGTCGTGATGAGTAGAGAGTGAAGAGAGCCAATCCACAGTGGGTCTGGGGAGCACGCCGTTGAGGGCGTAAACCGATCACTGCTGCGGGTGGACGTGGTGGTGTGAATGTGAGGGAAAGGGAGATTAAAACGGAGGTATGGGTTCGGAAGTTGAAATAGTTCCGAGAGACGGCGGGCATGAGGTGTACTGTATTACGGAATCTCTGTCCAAATGCTGTACAGCGACTCTTGCCTAATTCGGTGTGTTCTGTTCTGATAAACGTTGTGCTCTCCGTTGAGTACGGGCTGGATAATGCCATGAGTGCCATGCAGAGGGCTGTCCGGTTTGAAGCAAATTAGTCCGAGACTTGCGAATGTCGTAACAACGCCCGCTGTGAATACAGCTGCGACCACAAAGATCCCGGCTGAATGGGACACAATAGCCAAATGGGTCCCCAGGAGGAAGAAGAGAAGGAGAAGAGGGCCTTGATTGGGTTTTGGAGTGCATATATCCCGCCATCCTTGCCATCAGTCACCAACTCGCCAACTCTACCCAGGGATACAGTACAGTCGAGAGTACAGTTCTGAGTCGGCCACCGGAACCGCAAAGTTGGTGGCGCCGTACAGTTGTTGGCCACAACAACGTGCAACCCTTGAATCTATGGATGCCCTCGTCCCACCAGATGTCTCCGCTGAGCTCACTCAGATCCTCTCCAATCTCGTCCTTGGCGATAATGAAATTAGATCCAAGTACGCCACATCCTCTTCCCCAACTCCTTCATATCATGCATATATCTCACAACTCCTTTCAGCGCAGAGGCTGTCGTCGACGAGCGCCTGGCTCACAGACCAGATGTCTATCTTCTTGCTCTGACTCAGTTTGCCACCAGAGCAGACACCGTCGAAGTGGTCGGTCGGCAATGCTCTTCACTTCTTCTCCATCTCCTCCATAATAACCCACGCGTACTGTGTATATAGATGCGCTCATTTTCTCTTGTCCTCCTTCGACGCCTCCTCTTCCGTCCTTCACCCGTTCTTGGCGGCTCAAAATCTTCGTCTTCTTCCCGGTTGACCCTTTATGATCGTCTCTCGGCCCAGACACTCTCGGCCATCGAGCGGATCCTACTTCACTCCCTTTTGCACGAACACGTCGACTCTGTCCGTCGAAAGGCTGTCGACACAATATGCGATCTCGCTAACAATTCCATGGGACGCGGAAGACCGTGGCACGCCTTGCAAGCTCAGTCTTTTGCCATGTGCAAGAGCGCAGACCCCAGCGCCCGCGAATGCGCATTTCGCATCTTTTCTGGGTGTCCAAACCTTGTCATGGATCTTCAGACCGATGCCGTCCTTCGGGTGCTCCAAGAAGGTCTACAGGATCGACAAAGCGTCGAGGTTCGTCTCTCCCCTTACCTCTCATGTTCCACTCACTCCGATCATAGGTCCGGCATGCAGCTCTTCGCGCTTCTGCATCCTATCTCACCTCTTCCGATCCGCACCAAATTGCACAGTCCTTATCCCTCATGTACCCCATGCTGGACACCCTCCCATCTCTCCCCCACGCACACTTGCCTAAGTTCCTGATCACCCTCACTCCTCTCACGACCTCCCATCCCCAACTCTTCCAGCCCCACCTTCAAGTTTTGCTCTCTTTCCTCCCCGCTTTGATCATTCCCTCAGCCGACTCAGGACCGACCCCGACTGTGGCGAGGCCTTTCCCGGGTACACAAAGCTTTACATTCCCACCCACTCAGAATGGTGGCCCACCAGACGACGATGAGCTAGACGAGGAAGCAGAGGAGGTTCGTAAGGCCGCCCTCGAGTTTATGATCAGCTTGAGTGAAGCCAAGCCGGCCATGGTACGCCGCGTGGATGGGTGGGTCAGCGCGATAGTTCGTGGATGCCTAGGTGGTATGGGTGAGCTTAGAGACGATGAATTGAGTACATGGTTGGATGCTGACGTGCGTGGGTCATATCTTACCCAAACTTTTACTTCCTTGTGTTCCCAAATTGACCTTCCTCCTCCTCTTTAGCCAGCGGATGACCCCACCGACGACACGTACCCGCACGTGTATGAACAGGCCCTCGACCGCCTAGCATGTGCCGTTGGCGGAAAGGCTGTCCTCCCCGCGGCATTCCAACACATCCCGGGAATGCTGGCATCGCATGATTGGAAGCTTCGGCACGCAGGGCTCATGGCGGTCGCTTCGGTAGCAGAGGGTACCAGCAAGGTGACCTAACTGCATGCGTCAGGCTAAATGACCACGAGGATAATGGCTGATGGATGACGTTCCTTCTAGGTAATGCAAAATGAGCTTGGCAAGGTTGTCGAGTACGTGCGCGACCCTTTCCGATCTCTTCCATGCTCAATCGATTGACCACGCGTTCAAGCCTTATCGCACCTTTATTCATCGATCCGTACCCACGAGTCCGCTATGCCGCATGTCACTGCATGTCCGTTCAGCCTCTTATCTCTTGCGAAAGGAAGGGCGCTAAGTGATTTTCAATTAGCGGACAACTGTGCACGGATTTAGAAGAAATCATTCAAGCTCAGTACCACCGACAAATCTTTGCGGTGTTGATTCCCACCCTTGAAGTTCCAGAACCTCGGTAGATTTCGCCCACTTAACCCCGACAGCTTGCCTTAACCTAATACTATATGAATCCAGGGTGCATGCTCATGCTGCCGCGGCGCTGATTAACTTTTGTGAAGGGGCTGAGCGTGACACACTTTTACCTTACCTGGACCCGATCGTCGAGCGCCTCCTCAAGCTGCTGAATCCAGTGCAGGATGGGGGTCGGCCAACGAAACGGTACGTACAGGAGCAAGCCGTCACGACGCTCGCAATGGTTGCAGATGCAAGTGAGACCACATTTGCTAAGGTAAGGGCTTTTTTCTCTATTGATATGGACCCAGAGACGATGGAACCACAATAGCACTACGCGTCAATCATGCCCCTCCTTCTCAACGTGCTAAGAAACGCGAACACGTCTGAATACCGCAAACTCCGCGCCAAGGCTATGGAATGTGCTGGTCTGATAGGTTTGTTGGCCGTATCGTATCGGTCTATTGAACGTCACTTATATTGAATTGTCAGCCATCGCGGTCGGACGTGAAGTTTTCCGAGCGGATGCAGGGGCTTTCGTTGAACTTCTCATCCGAATACAGAGTAAGAATTACTAATCATGACCGGTGTCAGTATTTGACCGAAATGGTCTGGATAGACAGCCCGGTTGACCCAAGTGATACGATGTTGCCGCATTACCTGATAGCGACGTGGGCCAAAGTTTGTCAAGCGATGGGCCCCGAATTTGAGCCCTACTTACCTGTGGTGATGCCACCGCTGTTCCGGGCCGCGAACGCCAAAGCGGACGTATCAGTTTACGGTTGGTTTGGGTCTATTTTTGGACGGTTGTCCGGTTCATTAATAGAGAGTAGAGGACGAGGACGTTCCAGAGTCCAAAGAAGGTTGGGACATCATCGAAATGGACGGGCAGCAGGTCGGGATCAGGACATCAGCAATCGACGAGAAGTGCCAGGCGTTTGAGACACTAGTGATCTATTGTTCCACGCTTGGCGGGCGGTTCGCGCCATACCTGCAACAGAGCTTGGAGGTTGTGCTGCAATCACTACGATTCGTTCTTCACGATGGGGTTCGAGAAGCATGCGCGATGTGCGTTTTCCTACCTTTTGTTCGATGGGATTTTTTAACTGACAGAGAGGGGTGGTAGGGTTCTGCCCATGCTGGTGTCATGCGGAAAAGCGAGCAATACGATAGACGGGGACATGGTGACGAACGTGGTACAGCATGTGGCGTCGGTGATCACGCAAGAAACGGACACTTCGTACCTCGCGTCGCTTTTCAAGTGTGCAACGGACTGCTTGCGGGTGTGGGGGGATGTGAAGGCAGAAACGCGGTTGGCGCTGGAGAATGCGGCGAAGCAGCAACTGCAGGCGTTGGCTGATAAACGCAAGGCGAGGAGTACGCGGAGCGCGGCAGAGATTGAGGAGGACCGGGAAGACTTGGCGTTGCTTGAGGAGATGGAGGAGTTTGCATTGGAGGATATGGCGAAGATGCTTGGGTTGATGGATACGAACCATCCGCTCTTGATGGCGATCTCGAGCGTGAGGGATCTTGGGCTGGGCCTTGGAGCGTGGGACAGTGATGGAGAGGGTGGAGACGAATAATAAATAGCCGTAGAGCGGATGTTCGAGGCAGAGCGGTCTAGGTGCTCTTTAGCCGGGCCGAGAACGATGACGTAGGATGAACCCGATGGCCTGGCTTGTCTGCAACGATCTCGGCCGTATCCAAATCCAGCGCCTGGACTTGAGCCAGTTAACATCCAACTCGCCGTCTCTCCTCCTCACCGTATGGAACGCTGCTCTATGCCACCAACACAGTCCGACGCTGGTCGTCCATGCTTCCACCACCGCCACAGGCGCGATGATCATCGCTCTGTCGGCGTCTACCCTGCTCTCCTATCTCCCTCACGCTCACCGTACCCTATCCCCTATCCCCGCTCCAAAATACACCCAAGGCCCCCACCATCGCAGCCCTTTCTTGAGAGAGGCGATGTCCCTAATGGTGCAGAAGACGATTCGTTGGTCGCCTCCTCTTCCTCCCCATCCTTGCGTCATCTGCGCCATTCTTTGCCAGACGTCATATACAAGCATGGACCCCGTATCCCATCATCCTCCTTATCCCTCCATACCGCTGCGGTCCACGGCGCACGCGCACGCTTTGTCTCCCTGCCGGCCTCCTTCCCCAGGATCGACACGGAATGTGATCGCCTTGAGCGCGCATGCGGTCGAGCACCCCCTATGGCCGCTTTATCACGACCCCGCGGCAGCGACATCGACCTCCCGCCGAGTTCACCACACCAGCCCCGCCGCAGGGATGATGGTGGACCGCCGCCTCAACCCGCGCCCAAGTGGTCTCACTGGGAACTCGTGCTTCGCATCAAGCGTGTTCTTCGCAAGGACGGGAAGGATATTAGGGACTATGTCGAGGCGGGGCAGATTGATGAATTGTATCATCAGGATGTTGAGGAGCGCGCGAGGAGGGAACGAGAGAGGGCGAGGATGGCGAGGATGCGCAATGGACAGGAATTGTCCAACTTCGATGAGAACACACGTTCGTGTTTCTATTTTCATTTTCGTTATAATAGGCTCACCTGGGTCAATGGGCTGGTTATCTGTAGATATATTTGGAGTCCCGTTGAACGAGAGCGTGCTCCGGGCACCTGCAACTGCCATTCTAGGTGGATACAGGCATGACCTGCCACTCGTCGTCTTCCTATGCGTAGAAGAGTTGTACCGTACGGGTAAGAGCGCGAATCTATTTGACGTACTTTTTTATCCTCACGATGGACATTCTTTTATAGGAATATACAGAAGTGGCCTTTTCCGCGACCTCCCTAATCGCCAGCGACACCACGAACTGAGCACCTTGTTCGATACGCCGCCTGCCTTTGGCGAGGGCATGAGCCTACGCGCGGAATCAACAGCGGATATTTGCGCGCTCCTGCTCACCTATCTTAAGGAACTTCCCGAGCCTGTCTTGACACCGTACCTCTTCAACGCCTTTTGGAATTGGTGTGTTCGACCGAGCGTTAAACGCGAGGACGAACGCATGCGAAAGGAGCAAGATGAGGAAGAGTGTCTACGCACCCGCTTCTTCCAGACGGGTCAGAGACCCCCGCGGCCCTCGACCCGTGTCCTGTTTGAAAAGGCGCGGTTACGTGAGGCGCAGGACGAGACGGACGAGACGGGACAGGTGACTGTTGCAAGGGATCTGCTGCGCCTGCTCCCGACCCACAGTTTCTCGCTTATCGTCTACCTATGCGCGTTCTTCACCCAGGTGCCACTATGTCCCGAGAACGGAATCACGTTCGAGGATATAGGACGTATCTTTGGTCCGCCCGTGTTTGGAGGTCCTGTGCCCGCGGCGCGTCGCATGATGGTGTGGTTCCTCAAGCGTTGGAATCGCGTATCGGATGGTTTGCTTGATGCCAGTACAGACTCGGAGGACCCAAAGAACACGGATGGTGCAGCTTCTAGCTCGTCGCCACAGCTTTTGTCGAGACGGGATATGCTCGTGCTTGAGCGTGCAGACTCTTTCGAATTGCTTGCGCCTGAAGAGCAGGAGGAAGACGAGCTGGTGGATTTTTGCGCGACGTTGGCCGATTCGGCGGATCCAGAGGAACGCCACGGGCACCGATACCAACCCACAAAGATTGGAAGCGAATATGGTAGTGCTGCGGCCGAAGTGATGATGCCACAAAACCAGCGCTTCGTCATGGACGGACCGCTAGGCTCGATCGGTCCGGATGACCCGATGATGACGCAGGCTTGTGAGCAGCACAGATGCCACTTGCGTTGCCCTAATAACACTCGCCATCATTCTTTCCCAGATCCGGAATGTATCGATGAGGAAGCGACCTCTCCACAACACGCCTTTGCACCGACGTCCTGGCGAGAGTCGAGGATCCGGAGGAGCGTGGATAGACAATACAATGGTGAGCCGATTCCTAACCGAGGAAATGTTTGGGAGGAATGAAACTAATCCATTATTATATGATGCAGGGTGTGAGTCACCCGAGGGTCCGAATGCACATGCTCCGGTGGAGGACACCCTCAAACGGCGGCGGCGGTCGACCACTACCACCCTTACTACCGACTCGGATGTTCACCATCGTGACGATCGCAACGAAGACCACGAGGCCGACCATGATCAGCTATTGATGGCGCTCAGCCGGCTGCACGAGGCCAGGACGAGGATCGACGAGCTTGAGCTTGCGGTGGCGGACGCTTCGACGCAGTCGGAGAGGGCAAGGGAGAAGCTCTCGTACATTGCGACCGCGGCCCCCAGCATAACAGGGAGGGGGATCGGGAATGGGAAGGAGGTGTTGGACTCGTATGCGAGGTTTGAGCAGGAGCTCAAGCTTGGCGCTTTCGAAAGGGACGAGGCGAACGAGCTGGTCAAGAATGTTTGCGCTGTGCTCAAGGGCGTCGTTCAGCAGCAGGCGGCAGAGTGCGCTGCCGAAGCATGAACGGTAGATCTTTTTCAAATCTAGGAGTTATCTTTATTTCCTTTTTTTTTTTTTCGTCATTCTGCTTTTCGGGGAACTTTTTCGTGCATCTTTGTCATGAATTTTGTTTGTTTTTTGTCATATTCACGACCCCTGTTTTTTTTTCTTTCCCTCATTCGGGCGACGATTGGCGCAGGCTGCTGCATATGTACAGTAGAGTTCTGATTACAGAACGTCAAGTCCAAGTTTTTTTCATGGCAGCGCGCTGGAAAGGTGAATTTGTCATGAAATGAGACATGTGCCATTGTCCAGACGGGCCGTGACAGGTTTGACAGATCTGTTCCTTACTGAAACCGGCAGCGTGCACTGGAGTGCTGCTTCTCACAGGGCAAAATGATGCCCGGCCAGCGCGCGGCACCCTAAACCGACATACTATTTTATTGGGCGCCTTCTCATTGGACCTGAGGGCAGGGGCAAGGGAAGGACAGAGGTGCCCAAGGGAGAATTATAACGGGGGTTTGCCATCGCAAAGTTAGTCTCCCACGCGCACATTCATCGCCAAAAGGCGGAAGTAAATGGCACACTTTTAGATCGTAGCCTAGCGTTACCTGTTAGTCCGGGAAAATGCCGGGGGAAGGAGGGCAACGAGGAGGGTTGGGAGGAATAGAGGGTGTCAGTTTCCGGGGGAATATATATGTATGTATAAAAGAGGGATAATTTGAGAGGCATGTGTGTACAGGATTTTGATCGAATTTTCCCCGATTTCGGATCTCGATGGCGGTTGCGATTCGGATTCCACTGCGTACACACAGCAAGCTTCGCATTTTGTAGGAGGGTCTAGAAAGAGGACAACGGGAGGAATAGATAGAAAAACAAGGGTGTACAAGTATAAGCAAGGGGGGGAGGAGAAGATGTTCAGTAACCAGGGCGAGGGAACCGATGAGATGGCGGCGAGTGGGAGAGTGTCGCGGCCGCGGTAAGCAGAAGAAGAATAATGCCATCCCCAGCCCGCGTCTCATCCCAATCCAATCCCATCCATCCCCATCCCATCTCATCCTATCCCGCCATCTTCCCTTCCCTCCCCTCCCTCCTCCTCCTCCTCCCCTCAAAACACACCCCAGCTCTCCCTCGTCTCACCTCTCACCCGCCTTGGAAAGAAGAAACGCATATAGCCATCCGCAACATCGACACAGACATGGGGAACTGTGCTTCTAGTAGCCAAGAAGCCGACGGGAAGGCCCGCTCGGATATGATAGACCGTCAGATCGAGGAGGACTCGAAGAGGTACAAGCGGGAGTGCAAGATCTTATTGCTAGGTACGTGTCCAACTCAATTGCTTTGTCTCTTGTAGAGGAAGGGGGGAAGGGGAGGGGTAATCTTTGCCTGGGGGAATGTTGCCCCTCCATCCCATGACGAATGTCAACGGAGCGTGTGGCAGTCATCGCATTCGCACGTCACGGGACTCCACATACCCATATATCACTCATCGGGCGCACTACTCGCGCCCAACACCGAACACGCTCGAGGCTTTACATACACATGCACACGCACCCTGGCCTATTTCTTCCGACTTATTCGCCGAGCATCACATTCGCTCACATACCGTATCCATCCGACAGGTTCCGGCGAGTCCGGAAAGTCGACAATTGTCAAGCAAATGAAGATCATCCACCAAAACGGCTACTCTCGCGAAGAGCTCCTTGCCTTTCGACCGCTCATATGGAAGAATCTCTTTGAGAGCGGCCGTGATGTTGTTCAGGCTTTGGCAAAGTTCAACCTCCAACCCCTCAATCCCTCCAACAAGGTATAGTGACCATTGCCTCCTGCGTCATCATTTTCTCAAATCCCAATCTCCGGTCCGTCTTCCAGGAGAATTGCGAACGTATCATGGCCTACCAGCTCGCCACCGAAAATCCACAATTCCTCTTCAGTCCCGACATTGCCCAGGCTGTGCAGGAAGTATGGGCAGACGAGATCATTCCCGCATTAATGGAGTACTCCTCGAAATTCTACTTGATGGATAGTGCTGGCTAGTGAGTCACTCGGCCGTATCGTCTCTCCTGATTGTTTACTATGTTATCCATACAGCTTCTTCGAGGCAGCAAATCGGATAGCCGCGAGCAACTATGTTCCATCCAAGGAGGACGTCCTTCGTGCTCGTGCAAAGACGACGGCCATCACAGAGACCCGCTTTACTATGGGCCAGTTATCAATACATATGGTCGACGTTGGCGGGCAACGGTCAGAGCGTAAGAAGTGGATACACAATTTCGAGAGCGTCACAAGTATCATCTTCTGTACGGCATTGTCAGAATATGATCAGGTCCTGCTCGAGGAGAAGAACCAGGTGTGTAACTAGATCACCCAAGTCACGTCCTACCGAGAACCCACTAATCATGAGTAGAATCGCATGGCAGAGTCTCTTGTTCTGTTCGAATCTGTCATCAATTCACGGTGGTTCTTACGCACCTCGATCATTCTTTTCCTCAATAAGATTGACGTGTTCAAGGCAAAGCTCCCTAAGGTACTCACATAACCCGATGTCTATCTCCTTTCTCTTTCGCTACCTTCTGACCTTTTCTTCCTCTAGGTTCCTCTAGACAAACACTTCCCCGAGTACACGGGTGGCGCGGATGTTAACAAGGGCGCCAAATACATTCTTTGGCGATTTATGCAGGCCAATCGGGCACGGTTAAACGTGTATCCCCAGTTCGTAAATTCTGCACTTTTCCTACACATTGTGGTTAACTAGCATGTAAATGTAGCATCACCCAGGCCACCGACACGTCTAACATCAGACTAGTCTTTGTCACCGTGAAAGAGACAATTTTACAGAATGCTCTCAAGGAGTCGGGTATCCTATGATACCTTGCGCTGTGACCGTCCTTGTACTCTATTATTTTCACTTGTCTTTCATATATCTCGTGGATTGGATACGAATCGCTCCATTGTCGGTACGTCTTGTAACCTTACCAGGGTAGGCCGTGAAATGTGCTGACCGTTCGTTCGGAGTAGCTCAAGTTACGCCCCAGCAATGTCCCCATTTATCTACCTCATGACCACACACATCTTATCCATTGCATCGTCATCTCACTTCTCCCACGCTCCTCCGCAGCATGCGCACGGCCGACCGCGCGGCAACCACCCCCCGGCGAGATAACACTGTCCAACCTAAACCTTCTGACTCGCTGCGGCAGCCTCCCCGCGCGCAGTTCATCCGCCCACACCCTCCTTTCTAAATGCCGCTCCCCGCCACATCCCTATATCTTTGTCCCCCCTTTGTCTATGCAACTCGATCTTATATATATCAATCCCCCAGGCGCTGGAGTAAAACTTGTGATATAGTCTAGCCCCTTTGCGTAGCTAGCTGGACTCTCTACATTAATCGCATTTCTTTTTAGTGTTCGTTGTGTGCGTGACACGCTGTACAACCCAACTAAAAAACATGTTTTTGTTTCCTATAGGCAACAAGAGAAATGTACTTCAGAGACCGATTGACCGATTTATAAAGTCGAGTGGCGGCTCTGACTAGTCTTCATGCATGTCTTCTCTTTGCCCCACTGGCAAGGCTACTGAGGTCTGGGCCGCGATCTCGGAGAAAGACCGGTTGTCTAATAGGAGTACTCGCTACAGAAAAGGAGTCTTCTGCACTCCACGGTGCTTCCGCTATCCGAGAAGTTCTCGGCGGGTCTGACTGCGCTAGAAGACATCGCTTGTAACACCTATATTTGCACAGTTTTTCAACACAGTGTAGATAATCAGATGATTCCATGAGGAAAAAAAAAGCCCAATGTCCATTTTTCAAATGTCAATAATGGAGAAAACGTTGTGTACAATTCAGTATCATAACGTCAAAGAAACCTTCAACAACGATAACATTTTTCACGCCTAGCGCCGGTACAAGAGGATGGCATAACGTCATGCTGACGCGCTGTAGCGAAATCACCACGCTACGAGCGCAATGGCAAGCACGAGCGCAAATCCAGCACCAACGAACGACCCAGCAGTGTGACCACGCACGGCATGACTAACAGGAGGCGTGATACTAGGCGTTATAAGGGAAAACGAGACAGAGGAAAGATGGACGCTCTTGGAAGACTCTGATGAACCGGTCGTGGTGGTCGGAGACACTGTGCTTTGCTCTGCGGGGTTCGTGGGGGTCGAAAGGCCCGACCCGGAGAAAGAGGGGCTCGAGGATGATGAAGAAGAACCAAAAGATGACTCGGACGAGGATGCGGTGTTCGTAACGCTGCCAGAACCACTGGTAGTGGCCGAGACACTCTCGGTCGATGACATGCCTGCGTTCGGAAGCGATTAGCAAAGATACCTTGGCGGCTAGAGGAGATACTCACCGGAGAATGTCACAAAAGAGGAAGAACTAGCCCCTGAAGATTTGTTTTTGGAGAAAGATATTAGACTTTATTTCTTCGTCTGAAGACGCGACGAACCGGAGCATAGTGCTTCAAAGTATCCCACGGCCGCCTCAGCGTCAGTGGTCGAGCAGTTGAGTACGATGCAGGTCGATACGTCATTGGCGAATGTATCGCTGTCACAAATGCAGTTGACATCCGTTCTGCAGACAAAAAAACAAAAGGGTGGGGAGATATGAACTTTCCAGACGCATCGCTTATAATAAACAAGGATGGGGTCGGGCTTACGACGAGCAACCCGCGCTTTGTGCAGATGAATCTGAACACGTCTGGACGCAAGGGGAAGGGGTAGGTGGAGACTGGGACCACGCTCGCAAGATAGACAGAGAAGCAATTGTAAAACTAAGCCAGAGGGTGTTGAGGCGTACCATGGTACGGACTGAGAAAGTTTGATTACACTGACAGTTACCCCGCATTCGAGTCTTTATAGACCCGGGGGAGGTTTAGGGGCGCCCCACCCCTCAACAGAGCTGACCTCAGCCGCATTAAAAATAGCGGTCGCGGCGCGATATCGTCCTCCTCGCCCTTCACCGCCGTAGGTGCAAAAAAAGGAATAGGGGAACCGCCATGAAAAAGTTCATCTTTGGCCCAATCTCTTCCAATAACGAGTTAGTACAGTCAGGGGTGACCACATGCTAATGGGGTCTCCTGCCCAGCTCTGTGACGTAAGTCGATGGCAAATTCTCCCGAGTATTTCAGGAATCAGAGTTGTTGCTGTATGAAAGAACACTTCAATACGTGTTGAGGGCGGAAGAAAGCGCACTACACTATAGAACCCTTATATAAGCATCACCATCGCCTAGTCGGTGCTAATTTTTTTTTTTTTTTGATTCCATTTCGATCCGCCTGGGGTACAGAACCCTACGTAGGACCTTATCGCCTTATCTGTAATACTACGACAAACGGGATGATTGCTATAAGTGTTCGCTTTAGAGAAGTTCATCCCCCTGAACCCAAGCTAAAAATGGTCAGTAAGTGGGTTGCAGCTATTATGATTCCCGGGCGTCTTGAGCCCGTTCCGGTGGTTTGAAGCCTGAGCGGGTCCTGCGTGCCTGAGCTGGGGCAGCAGGCGTTTTGCCGCGCTGGCTAGCCAAGGTGCTCCTGGGTGCCGGGGATTCGGGGCGAGAAGAGGCGACAGCTGGTTCGGTGCTAATTAACTGTACTGTAATTAGCGATCGATTACTGTAGCGCTATCAAGTCGCTATTACCGTAGCACTCACCGTCGGGCCCCATGCATATGCCACAGTATCTCCAGCATGACAATAACTTAGAGCAATTAGTATTGCACCTGGACCTGCATTGTTCCTTGATGGCTTGTGGAACCCCAACCGACCAGTGGAAGCGAGACCCAAAGCTTAAGAGCTTATTTGCCTCACTCAGCAATCCACTTCAAGCTCAGGCCTCCATGCCGGTTCACCGTTAGGTCCCAAAAATCCTTCATTGATTGACACAACATGTACAAAATGAACAACGCGAAGTGTTCACGAGGTCCATACAGAGCATACATAGATGTGACAACGTCCAAAAGTCCCAATTCCACATAGCTACTCGTTCATTTCATCCGTAAATCCAAGAAAACTGCTTCATACGCTTCGTAACATTACACAATGACAGCGACAAGGGCGCCAATCCCGCCTGCCACCAAAGCGGCAGCGTGCGTAGGCATAGTCGCCGCCAAATTTGATGTGGACGAGCTGGTGGACCTACTCGACGAGCTACTTCCGGATGACGATCCGGTACCTCCATACGGGGGAATCGACGGGGTCGTCGTGGTGTAATAATAGGGTGTTGTCGTTGAGGGCCCATACACGCTCGGGCTGGTTGATGACGGGGGTGGGCCATACACGCTGGATGATGAAGGGGGTGGGCCGTAGGTTGAAGAAGGCGGCGGGCCATAGGTTGAAGAAGGGGGTGGACCATAGGTAGAAGAAGGGGGTGGACCATAGGTTGAAGAAGGGGGTGGGCCGTAGGTTGAAGAAGGGGGCGGGCCGTAGGTTGAAGAAGGGGGTGGACCATACGTTGAAGGGGGTGGGGGTGGGCCGTAGCTTGAAGGGCTCGGTGGAGCTGTTACGAGCAAGCCATCACTTTTATCAACAAAGAATGGGATCTATGATGGTGAATGATTACCTGACGGCCCGTAGCCGCTACACAGTGAGTTCCAATACGCCGCCGCCGCTTGCGCATCGGACTCGCTACAGCTCTGCTGCACGCAAGAAGATGCGACTGAGAGGAACGTGGGATTCTGACAGAGACATGTCGGATCGGTGCTGTAACGTAGAGGGTGACCGAGGGTCAGGGTAAAATTCGGACACAGCATAATGCGAATGAAGGGAGGCACGCACGGATCACATCCCGCAGCGTAGCCCGCGCTCTGAGCGCAGGATATGGCACAAGAAGGAAGGTATTGCGCCTGGGAGAACGAGAGGTACAGAGAAGAGAGAATGATTGGGAGGGTGAGGGAAAACTTGAGCATGTTTGTCGCTGCTGGAGAAGCGGGGAGTTAACGCCATGGGGAGGGCCCTATTTATCACCCTCTGCCTTGTGAGGGTATGGAGATCCAGTCCGCAAATGGGATCACACAACGAGTATGTGTACGTCATCACTTGGCACGTTAACGGCGCATCGATGGCGATGGTGCGGGAGTACCAAGTATCTGGACATGGCACCTTTCCCTTTCCAGGTCTTCAGGACATTTGGGTGCGCCGAGGATGATTCATATAGCCTGCCATCTGCCCCCACTCCTCAGTTTTTGGAGCCAGGCGAAAAGAAAGCACCATGGATCTGGAGCACCTGATGCAAGATGATACCGCATTGAGGTGACAGCGTTCATTTCTGATGGATAGGGTACTGTCACTGACCTGGAAGAATGGTCAGGTTCTTGCGCCCACAATCCAAGGAGTCTGGAACTGTGCAGGGCCTACGTTCAGTTGGGGCGGGCCTACCGGTGCCGAACTCACACCGATAGAATCATTATTAGAACACTCACATGTATCACCCTTTTCGTACTGACATGAAAAGACAAGATTTGCCAGTGAGCAGCGGTCGGTTGCGTTGCCTCGGTGTCGGTTGAAACTTGAAAGAATCGGACTTGAGATGCCAAGAGCGCATGTCTGGGGGGAGGCTGACATGGGTGTATCGTAATCGATTGATTCGGAATTGGGTAGGAACAACTAAGCGATGTAGCGATAAGATTAGTTACGAAACGTATTCCAGGGACGACCTGTGCGGCCGGGCGCACACTCATGCAGTACTGTAGTGTACTGGTGCCCTCTGGGGACTGTGTCGGCATTAATACAGATCCGTGGGAGCGCACGTGTTT
>WTXL01000122.1:0-89068 GCA_022376525.1 Russula vinacea | reverse complement strand
CGTTCGATAGAACGCACTAGGGAATTTGGTTGTTAAAGGTTTCAAATCAAAATATGTCCCCACGCGGGGTCTGCAAAGAGATGTAAGTGTGTGATGATAGCATGATATAGCCTACTTGCATCGTGGCATCCTTCGTGTATCGTGGAATTTGATCAGAATGGATGAGGTGTAGAAAGTGACCTTCGGGCAAATTGACGTCCTCCGATGTCGGAGAGTTGGAAGACGTCGGGGAACCTACAGCTGGTTCATCGCGTAGAATCACAACAGATGAGTCAGAGGATGAACAGCCTGTGGAGTAGTCTACAGAGAACGGTTCGTCTGTTATTCGTGGTAGATTAGTCGAGGAAGATATTGGGATCGACTCTGTTGATGGATATTGCACGTCCAAAATAATATGTGTCGAAGACTGTTCCTGCAATTTCATTCATCGGCGGAGGGCTCGTGGCTCGTGTATATAAGAGGAGGATTCCAAAGACTCAACGACTGGACCTACTTTACCATCGCCATGAGTAGAAGGCAAGACCGTGATAATTTCGAGACGTGGGGAGTCGTGCGTACGTGGGCGGGTCGTCGAGGCGGGTGGCCAGGTCGCTCGCTCCCTTGACCGCAATTGGTCCAGGCCACATCCGAGCTGGGGATAAGTCGCTCTACGAGGTCGTGATGGTTGGCCAAGTGGTGCACCGTGACATTTCGATTCGTGTGAGTTCGTTATGATCGAGTACCTATCACTGGCACTGCTCTGAATGCTGACAACGCTCAGTTCCCAGTGTTACGATTGCTGAGGCTTCTTCCACCAAGGGAGTGTGGCGGATGGAGTGTCTGTGGATGCTCGGCGGTAATGCTGGCAGGACTGGAGGATCGACGACGCCGACAGTTTGTGCGACTGCTGCCAGTTGCCTCTCCGCGTGCTCGTGGAGGCTCGCCGATGGTGGCACAGCGCTGGCAGCGACCACATATTCCCTCACAACAGCTGAACCACCCGACACTGAATATGAACTTGCCTCAGTTCCAAGAAACGGACACACACCTGGTTGGAGGCGTCTGAATCTGAATATTCCAGCCAAAAGCGGCACCACGTGTTCAGCTTGCGACCAAGGAAGGCCAAAAGGGAAGCTCCACGGCCCGGGAAACGTCTGATGTAATCCCTTGCAATGCGTGTAATGCGAAGAAACTCAAGGACTTTGAGTACGGGGGCCATGAGGACAACTCAGAAGGCACAAGAAACCTTTACTATCGACTATCGCACCTTTAAACGCCTGAACGGCATGGGCGCATCTGTTTTCCTCTCTGGGCCAGCAGTCTACCTCCCGGTGTATAGAAGGATCTACGCCGTCACGTATCAACCCGCTACCACGGGGTTGCATCGCAAATATCACTTTTCAAACAGATGTACATGGGGATTCGTCCGACGCGATCCTTGACGCGATCGTTGCCACTTGCTTAGGACCAGATTCTGAAAATGCAAACCACACACTTGACCACACAACGACAGGCACTTCAGCGCATTAAACAACGGATACAACTACCCGCACAGGACTCAGGCCCCGTCAATAGGCCCCTCCCTCATCGAAAACAGATAAACCAATCACGGTGGACAGACGCCTCAACCCCCTCAGGTACAAACATCTCAACCCGCCAAGGAACAGCCGCCCCAAACCACAGAAAAAGGGACCTCCGAGTTGCGGCCTCACCACACGACCAGCGGCGAAGTGCAGACAAGCGGCCAAAAGAGAAAAGCTCGTGTCCCGGAGGTGACGGCGAGGGAGCAAACTACGGCACGGTCCCAGCGATGAGGCTGTGTTATTTGCCTCTTGTGTTCGTTGTAGGATTGTTATTCTTGGTGGAGACTCGCTGAGCTTTGTCCAGCCCACTTTTGTAGAGGTTGTAAACACGTATCTTCCGTTACTATAGCATGGAAGTACACAACAAGAAATGCAGAGACACATATCACAGCGTACAGCAAGCTATGCGGTATTGTGTGAACGCGTGAATCGTTAAACTCTTCCCTCACTAAGTCGGCTACTCAACGAAATACGGTCATCTAGTGGGACGCGACGGGTGTGAAATGGATTTAAATCTTTTACCCGCTCGAATAGTGTACCGCATGTGCGCCGCCGCCGCAACCCAACCAGGTTATTTTTCCGCACGTCGTCGCCGCCGCTACGTCCCCTAGCAACCCGAAAGCGCCATACGGTGAAAGCAGGCAGAAGGGCCGACACAATCCCGATGAGGACCAAAATTGTGTAGATCAATGAGATAGAGAAGCAGAGGATCAATAGCGCAATGAGAAAGGTCACCATTCTGCCCAAGGGAATTTCATAAACGTGAACCGAGTGCAACGTCTGGGGAAGAAAGAGGTGACGTACGACCACATGAGCAACGCCCAAGGAAGGCTGAAAACAATAGCCATCGGCTGAAGACCGAATTTTACATGAGAAATTCGATGGAGGTATGTCGACTGTCCAAGTGTTACCTCGGAACACACGTCAGATGCAACTGTCCACTCACTGCGCCTGCAGGGTCTTCATTTTGCTTGGTACGGTTGTAATGAACCAGGAGCAGGCCAATTATAATGCTTCCTATACTAGTTAGTATTGAGAGGCAGCTGGCGAGTGATGCATAAAGTGTATAGAGTTGACTCGGGCTCGTTATGGACTCGCTAGGATCTGAAGGGGTTATGCCAGGGATAGCAAGAAAGCCCACGTTGGCTGTTAGCGTCACTGTCGACTAGTGGGTAGTAATCACGTGAGACTGGAGGTCCACGTTGCGTGCGCAGTTGAACACGAACCCATAGAATCACTCGTTCCCAGTCTTGTACAAGATCGCTCATGACGCTCTTCCAAACCCTCTCAACGACGATTCCATCTGTCCACAATCTCCCAATCTCGCGTAAATGATCTTTGGGTGCCAGGAAAAGTAACGACGACAGGACCACGAAAGAACCAGATTTTTCATGGTTTGGTTTGTCATACACGGACTGATAACTGATAAGCCGCGCGTGCCTCTGTCCATGGAAGTGTAGGAACCTCCAGTGTGCTAAACACGTGCATGAGTTAATAATGCGAATGACTTGTGACCGGATCCGAGCGGGGCTCACCAAAAACCGACAGAAGGCGTGCTTCAGAATGAGACAGTAAGTAATGGAGGAGGGGTGTGTGTGTACCATGTACTCACTAATCCCAGCAGTGTGATATGCCAAACCATCCTTCGCATCTGAGCTACAAAGTCAGTGATCCTTTTCCTCTTTACAATACATTGGCATACCCTTGGCCCTTTGTACAAGTCGGATCATTCCGCCCATCGTATCACCATCGTAGGGTAGAGTCGAAGACTTTGAGGTTAACACATCTATGGTATCAATGTTAGCCTCCTCCTCTAAAAGCCTGACCTGGGTCAATGGGCTCACCGACGCAACCATGCATCAAGATTCCCATAAGCTCTTCATAAGCATTGAGTGGAAGACGGCGATCACCAAAGACGACTGGATAGAGTGACCAGTGATTCCTATCCCGACAATATCGGCGCTTACGACCTCAATCCAGTAGGAGATGGCAGACACACCAATAAAGGGACTCCAAGCGATGCCCTGCACAACGCATCAGTGGAAACGGCGGGTAACTCTGAAGGTGACGGGTGTAACGCACTAACATGTGCCGGAGACTTGACCCCAAAAAGTTCAGATAACATATTACTTGCATCATATGTCTCGAGCCAGAACAGGCATCGTGCATCGTGGCAAGCATAGTAATACGACCATGATATCCGTTTCTCGGGTTTCTCATCGAACACTATAATGTCCAACACCAAGTCGTAACTTTTGGAAGGGATGGATAGTCGGTCGATATGAATGACTCGTTGTAAATAGTTATAGAAATTTTCGATTTCATCCCTCATTGCTTTGTTGTGCATGTCAGTGTCAGTAAACAATCTCTTCAATGGTGCCTCAGTCATCGCTGAGGACTTGCGTGATCATTGATATACGCACCCTCTCCTCATCATAGAAGTAGAGGGCACCATCCGGGTGGGTCGCTGGTATCCACGGGCCACAGTCTTGCTGGAACGAATCTTGCTCAAAACCATTCGGTTCGGGAAAACTGGAGAGCTCTATTAAACTGAACGATATCATTCAAGATATAACGCACTAGGGGAATTCGGTTGTTAAAGGTTTCACATCATAAACTGTATCCTCGCGGGGTCTGCAAAAAGATGTAAGTGTGTAATGAAGGGTGGTATAGCCTACTTGCATCTTGGCATCCTTCGTGTATCGTGGAATTTGATCAGAATTGATAGGCTGCACAAAGCGACCTTCAGGCAAAAAGTGGTCCAATGTCGGATGGATGGAAGACGTTGTGGAACGTGGATTGGTTGAGGAAGACATTGGGAGCGGCTCTGTTGTTGGATGTTGTACGTTCACAACGATACTTGTCGAAGACCGTCTCCTGCGAAGTTTACTCATAGGTGGAGGGCTCAGCGGCTCGTGTGTATAAGATGAGGGTGCCAGAGGCTGAATGACGGGACCAACTTTGCCATCATCACGAGTAGAAGGTAGTGTTGTAATAATTTCAAGACGCGAGGGGTGGTCCGTCACGGTATGGGGGCGGGTTGTGGGGGTGGGTGGCCAGGTCGCTCGCTCCCTTGACCGCAATTGGTCCAGGCTACATCCGAGCTGGGGATAAGTCGCTCTACGAAGTCGTGATGGTTGGCCAAGTGGTGCACGCATCGATTCATGTGAGTTTGCCGTGATTGAGTACCCGTCACTGGCGCGGCTCTGAATGCTGACAACAGCACCCAGGTTCCCAGGGCCGCGATTAACGGGGTTTCCTCCGCCAAGAGCATGTGGTAGATTGGTTGTATGCGGATGTTTGACGGCAATATTGGCAGGGGCGCCCGTTGGACTCTCTGTGTGCTCGTGGAGGCTGGGACGGCTCGCGGATGCTGGCACGTAGCTGGCAGCGACCACATAATCCCCTGCAGTAGCTGAACCACCTCGCACCGAATATGAGCTTGCCTTGGACCCAATGAATCGACGTTCAGCCGGCTTGGGGCGTCCAAAATTTTCCAGCCAAAAGCGGCACCATGTGTTCAACTTGCAGCCAAGAAATGCTATAATGGAAGCTCCGCGGCCCGGGAAACGTTTGATGCATTGCCTTGCAAGTCCCTTTGCAATCCTTGTTGCAATCCGTATTATGCGCAGAAACTGGAGAACTTTGAGTACGGGGGCCATGAGGACAACTCAGAAGGTCCGAGAAACCCCGGCTATCACCATCCATCTCGCATGCTCGGTATGGGCGCTCGTATATGATGAATTCTTGGAGGCACCGCCACAGCGCGACGCCACGTCGCCTCAGGCTTTATGATAGAATCCTCAGCCACGTGCCTTAGATTCATTTTAGCATCGTCCCTTCCCTAGACACTGCACTGTTTTAGTCTTTAAGTAGTAGTTTCTTCTACCTTCGCGCCTCAGTCTTACTACCGAGAGACTGAGGTTAGTCGCGCACAAGGGTCGCGCATTTCATTTCCGTTCCGTTGCTTACTAATCGTGAGCTGAGGGTGAAACTGGCGAACAAACAAAGCCAAATTTGTCTGACGGCTGATGACATCTTGGATGACATGTCTTCTGCCTTCGTCATTTCTTTATCAATGGTTATAAGAGTTTGGCTATGGGTGAATAAAGGTGTTCTACACATGGTGTTTAGGCTTCGGAGTAGGATATTTTTTGTGAGTATCCGCTGAGCACTGTCTAGCCCACACTGGCATTCAAGTTTGAACGTTTGAACTTTGAACTTTGGAGGTCGTAAATACATGTCTTCTATTACCATAGCATGACATACATAACAAGAGATCAATGAATAATATCACAGCGTACAACAAACTCGGTGGTATAGTGTGAATACATGAAACGTTATACTCTGCCCTCATTCAGTCGGCTACTCAATGTGATGCGGTCATCTGAGACTGCCAGTGGGACACGGGGGGTGTGAAATGAAATAAATTTCTTTACGCGCTTGAATAGGGCAACGCGTGTGCGCCGGAACACAGCCAGGCTCTTTTCCCACACTTCGTCTTCGTCTTCTTCAGATTCCCAAGCGGTCCAAACGCCCCATCCGATCAGAGCAGCCATAAGGACCGACATGATTGCGACGAAGATACGTGTCGGGGCATTTGAGATACTGAAGCAGAAAAGCAACAGCGCAATGAAAAATATCACCATCCTATCACCGAGGAGGAATTTTATAAACGTGAACCGAGTACAACGTCTGAGGAGGCAAAAGATGACGTACGACCACATGAGCAACGCCCAAGGAAGGCTGAAAATAATGGCCATCGGTTCAAGACCGAAGATTCTGTGAGAACTATGAAAGAGATACGTCGACTGCTCATCTGTTACCTCGGCGCACACATCAAATGTGACTGTTCACTCACTGCGCCTGCAGGGTCTTCTTTTTGCTTGGTACGGTTGTGACGAACCAGGAGTAGGCCAATCATAATGCTTCCGATACTAGCTAGTACTGAGAGGGAGCTGGCGATCTGTGAAGGAGATGTAAAAATGACGACTTGACTCGCGGCCGTTATGTTGGTTCCGCTAAGATTTGAAAGGACCACGCCAGGAATAGCAAGAAAGCCGACGTTGGCCGTTAACATCACTGTCGACTAAGTAGCGATCACGTGAGACAAGAGTCAATTAGGGTTGCGACGCAGAATACCAACCCAGAGAATTATGTCTGTCCACTCTCCTAACAGCTTGCTCATGGCATTCTTCCAAGCTGTCTCAATGATGACTTCATCTGTCCACAATCTGTCCATTTCTAGTAGATGAACTTCAGGTGCCAGGAAAAGCAGCGGCGAAAGGATCGTGATAAGTAGAGATCTTTCATGTTTTGGTTTGTCATACACAGACTTATCCCTGATAAGCCGCGCGTGCCTCTGTCCGTGGAAGTATAGGAACCTCCAATGTGCTAAACACGTGCGCGAGTTAACTTATGTGAACTCTTGTGATCAGATCAGACCAGGGCTTACCAAAAAATGACAGAAGGCGCGCTTGAAATTGACACCGTAAGTAGTGGAGGGGTACTATGTGTGCACCGTGTACCCACTAATCCCAGCAGTGTAGTATGCCAAACCACCCTCTGCATCTGAGCTAAAAAGTCAGCGATCCTTTCCTCCTTGCAACACAGTGGCGTACTCTTGGCCGCTTGTACAAGTTGGATCATTCCACGCATCTCATCTTTATCATACGGTAGAGTCGAAGACTTCGAGGTTATCACATCTATGGTATCGATGTTAGCCTCTTTCTCTGAGAACCTGACCTGGGCCAAAGAACTCACCAACGCAACCATGCATTAAGATCCCCAAAAGCTCGTCATAAGCTTCGAGTGCAAGACGGCGATCACCAAAGACGACCGGAAAGAGTGACCAGTGATTCCTATCTCGACAATATCAGCGCCTACGACACCAATCCAGTACTAGGAGATGGCAGGCCCACCAATAAAGGGCCTCCAGGCGATGCTCTGCATACTACATTAGCGGAATTGACGGGAAACTCTAGACGTGACAGGTGTAACGCACGGACATGGGCTGGCGACTTGACTCCGAATAGTTCAGATGTCATGAAGTTTGCATCATATGTATCAAGCCATAACAGGCATCGTGCTTCGTGGCAAGCATAATAATACGACCACGATATCTGTTTCTCGGGTTCCTCATCGATCACCATAATGTCCAGCACCAAGTCATAGTTGTTGGAGGGGATAGTTAAATGTTCGTTACGTATAACTCGCTGTAGGTAGTCATAGAAATCTTCGATTTCATCCTTCATTATTTGATCGTGCATGTCAGTGTCAGTAAACAATCTCTTCAATAATGCATCAGTCATGACTGGGGGTTTGCGTGATCACTGACACACGCACCCTCTCTTCATCATAGAAGTAGAGGGCACCATCTGGGTGGGTTGCTGGTGTCCACGGGCTACAGTCTTGCCGGAGCGAAACTTGCTCAGAACCATCGGGTTCCGGAAAACTGGAGAGAGCTCTATTCAACTGAACGACATTATTCAAGATACAACGCACTGGGGGAATTTAATTGTTAATCGTTTCACATGATAATCTGTCTCCACGCGGGGTCTGCAATGAGATGTAAGCGTGTAATGATTGGATGATATAGCCCACTTGCATTGTGGCATCCTTCGTGTATCGTGGAATTTGATCAGAATTGATGAGCTGTACAAAGCGACCTTCAGGCAAATTGAGGTCTTCCGATGTCGGATAGTTGGAAGACGTCGGGGAGCCTTGAGCTGGTTCATCAGGTAGATTCACAGCGGGTGAGTCAGAGGACGAATGGACGATCTTGTCCATGGAGAATGGCTCGTCTGTTATTTGTGGTGGATTGGTCGGAGAGAGGATCGAAAGCGATTCTGTTGATGGATACTGGAATCGGATGTCCACATCGATTGTCGAAGACTGTCTCCTGCGAATTTCACCCATAGGTGGAGGACTCCGCGGTCCGTGTGCATAAGGGGAAGATGGCGAGGGCTGAACGACGGGATTGGGTCCGTCATCGACATGAGTAGAAGGCAGAACCGCATGAGTAGAAGGCGAAGCCGTACTAATTTCGAGGCGAGGGGGGTGCCAGTGGGTGGGCGTGTGGGGGCGGGTCGCGGGGGTAGATGGTCGTATTGGTCGTTCCCTTGATCGCGATGGGTCCTTTGCTGGGTCCGGGCCACGCCCAAACTGGCGATGAGGCGCTCTCGGATATCGTGATGTCTGGCCATCTGGAGCACGCAACGATTCGCGCGAGTTTGTTATAATCGAGTATCTGTCGCTGGCTTGGCTCCGGTTGCTGACAGCACTCAGATTCCCAGTGCTACGATTGCCGACTTGGAGGGTTCTCCCATCAAGGGGAAGCGGTAAATGGTGGGAACCCCCTGGTGGATTGGGGACATATGGATGATTGACGGAAAGGGTGTCATGGGCTGGGGGATGGACGCCGATTGTTTGCGCAGCTTGTGCGGCTGTTACAGGTTGTCCCTCTGTTTGCTCGTGGAGGCTCGGATGGCTCGCCGATTGTGGCACATAGCTGGCAGCGACCACATATTCCCGCACAACAGCTGAATCACCTGACACGGAATATGAACTCGCCTTGGTCTCAAGAAATCGAAGCTCGGGTGATTTGGGTCGTCCAAAATCTCCAAAATTTTTCTGCCAAAAGCGGCACCACAAGTTCAACTTGCGACCAAGCGAGGCTAAAAGGGCGGCCCCGCGGTCAGGGAAACGTCTGATGCAACCCCTTGCAATCCGTATTATACGCAGAAACTCGAGAAGGGCTCTGAGTACGAGGGCCATGAAAAAAGAGGACAACTCCGGTGAGCTGAGTATCGTACCCTTGCCTCTACGGAATGGGTGACTCGTGGATCGATGGTTAGGACGATAAGCGGATAAGCGCGCGTAATCCGAAGATGGATCTCCCGGGCCCAGCGGCCCGCTTGGAGGTGGAGAGGTCTGCAGACGTCCTTTTAGTTGTCACTGCCATCATCCTCACGCTTTCGACATTTCGATGATGGGCCTCGCAATTCGACGGCGATCAGCCCGCTTCGGGTGGGCCCTCCCACCCGTCGCGAGCTCGCCCCTGCACGCGCACCCCTCATTTTCGCCTGAGAAGCACTACGTGCTACCAGCCTACTACCATTTGCTGTGCAGAAAGTTCCCAGATGAACTTCAATATACAGCATTACAGTAGTCTTAGAGGTGTCTAAGCAAGTCCTCAGTCATATTACCTGCGCGCCGATCGTTCTCCTACCCCCCCTGGCGCACTGCATGCTACTATAAACATGGAGCACGATGCGTGACTCACAAAGAGATCGCAGTTGCACCTTACAGTAAGTCTTGCAGTAGGTATCCGAACAACCAACGAAGGGACGATCATTTCCAACTGCCTGAGTTGCCTGGGACTGGGGACAGAAATCGCGAACCACACAACGACACACTTCATCGCAATAAACAACAGATGCAAGTACGCAACTACCCTTGCAACTACTCACCCAGGTACAGAGCACCGCGAATGGGCCCCTTTCTCATTGAAAACAGACCAACCACCCTCACGGACATACATCTCAACCCTCCGGGGAACAAATGCCCAGAGGAAGGGATCCCAGCCATAAAGCTCAGATAAGCGGTCGAAAAAGCTCGTGTTCCCGCGGCGGTGGCGAGAGACCAGAGTCTAGTAAGCGATGAGGCCGTGCTGTCTGATCTAGAGAAAGTGTATTGTTTTGGTGGGGATCCGCTGAGCTCTGTCTAGCCCACATTTGTGGAGGCTGTAAATACATGTTTTCCGTTACCATGGCATACATAACAACAGATAAAGGAACACAGATCACAGCGTACAACAAACTCTGCGGTACAGTACTGTATAGTGTGAACACGTGAAGTGTCATACTCCGCCCTGGCTGTTCAATGTGATGCCGTCATCAGCGAAACGGCGGGTGTGAAATGGAATAACTTCCTTTACACGCTCGAATAGGGCAGAGCGTGTGCGCCGTAATACAACCAGACTCTTTTCCCACACTTCGTCTTCGTCTTCATTAGATTCCCAAGCGGTTCGAATGCCCCATCCGATCAGAGTAACCATAAGGACTGACATCATCGCGACGAAGATGCGTGTCGGGGCATTTGAGATACTGAAGCAGAAAAGCAACAGCGCAATGAAAAAGATTACCATCCTATCACCGAGGAGGAATTTCATGAACGTGAACCGAGTGCAACGTCTAAGGACGCAAAAGATGACGTACGACCACATAAGCAACGCCCAAGGAAGACTGAAAATAATAGCCATCGGTTCAAGACCGAAGATTCTGTGAGAACTCCGAAAGAGATACGTTGACTGCCCATCTGCTGTTACTTCGGCACACACATCAGATACGACATTCCACTCACTGCACCTTGAGGGTCTTCTTTTTGCTTGGTACGGTTGTGGCGAACTAGGAGCAGGCCAATCATAATGCTTCCTATACTAGCTTCTACTGAGAGAGAGCTTGCGATCTGTGAAGGAGATGTAAAGATGAACACTTGACTCGCGGCCGATATGTTAGTCCCGCTAAGATTTGAAAGGACTACGCCAGGAATAGCAAGAAAGCCGACGTTGGCCGTTAGCATCACTGTCGACTAGTAATCACGTGAGACCTGAGAGCCAATCAGGTTGCGATGTTGAATACGAACCCATAGAATCACGCCTTCCCACTCTTGTACAAGCTTGGTCATGACGTTCTTCCAAGCCGTCTCAATAATGACTTCATCTGTCCACAATTTCTCCATTTCCTGTAGATGAACTTCGGGTGCCAGGAAAAGCAGCGGCGAAAGGATCGTGATGAGTAGAGATCGTTCATGTTTTGGTTTGTCATACACAGACTGATCCCGGATAAGCCGCGCGTGTTTCTGTCCGTGGAAGTATAGGAACCTCCAATGTGCTAAACACGTGCATGAGTTGAGTTGTGTGAACAACCTGTGATCAGATCAGATCAGGGCTTACCAAAAAATGACAGAAGGCGCGCTTAAGGTTGAGACAGTAAGTAGTGAAGGACGGTTGTGTGTGTACCGTGTACTCACTAATTCCAGCAGTGTAGTATGCCAAACCACCCTTTGCATCTGAGCTACGAGGTCAGCGATCCTTTTCCTCCTTACAACACACTGGCATACCCTTGGCCCCTTGTACAAGCCGGACCATTCTGCGCATCGTATCATCATCGTAAGGTAGAGTCGAAGATTTCGAGGTTAACACATCTATGTGGTATCAACATTGGTCTTTAATTCCGAAAGCCTGACCCGGGTCAATGGACTCACCGACGCAACCATGCATTAATATTCCCATAAGCTCGTCGTAAGCATCGAGTGGAAGACGGCGATCATTAAAGACGACCGGGAAGAGGGACCAGTGACTCCTATCCGACAATGTCAGCGCTCGCTTACGACACCAATCCAGTAGATGGCAGACTCACCAATAAAGGGCCTCCAGGCGATGCTCTGCATACTACATTAGTGGAAATGGCGGGAAACTCCGAAGGTGACAGGTGTAACGCACTGACATGTGCCGGCGACTTGACTCCGAATAGTTCAGATGTCATATAGCTGGCATCATATGTCTCAAGCCAGAACAGGCATCGTGCTTCGTGGCAAGCATAGTAATACGACCAAGATATCCGTTTCTCCTCTTCCCCATTGTCTGCCACCATAATGTCCAGCACCAAGTCGTAGTTCTTGGAGGGGATCAACAGTTCGTCATTACGCAAAACTTGCTGTAGGTAGTTATAGAAATCTTCGATTTCATCCTTCATTGTTTGGTCGTGCATGTCAGTGTCAGTAAACAATCTCTTCAATGGTGCATTAATCATGACTGGGTATTTGCGTGATCACTGACACACTCACCCTCTTCTCATCATAGAAATAGAGGCCACCATCTGGGTGGGTTGCCGGCATCCACGGGCTACAGTCTTGTTGCTGGAGCGTATCTTGGTCAAAACCATTCGGTTCGGGAAAACTGGAGACAGCTCTATTCGACCGAACGATATCATTTAAGATATAACGCACTAGGGGAATTTGGTTGTTAAAGGTTTCACATCATAAGCCGTCTCCACACGGGGTCTGCGAGAAGCGTGAGTGTCCAATGATAGGATGGTGTAGTCCACTTACATCGTGGCATTCTTTTCGTATCGTGGAATTTGATCAGAATTGATGAGCTGCACAAAGCGACCTTCAGGCAAGAAGATGTCCTCCAATGTCTGATGGTTGGAAGACGTTGGGGAAACTGAGAGTAATTCATCATGTAGATTTACAACGGGTGAGTCGGGGGATGAATGGTCGGTCGACGAGTCTATGGCGAACGGCTCGTCTGTTATGTGTGGTGGGTTAGTCGGGGAGGCGATTGAAAGCGACTCCGTTGATGGATTCTGAATATCGACAATGATTGTCGAAGACTGTCTCCTTCGAATTTCACTCATAGGTGGAGGACTCAGCGGTTCGTGAGTATAAGAGGAGGATGCCGAAGGTTGAACGACGGGATTGAGTCTGCCATCGCCATGAGCAGAAGGTAGGGACGTAATGACTTCGAGACGAGGGGGTTGTGTGATGTGCGTGGGGTGGGTGGGAGTATGGGGCCGGGTCAAGGGGGTGGATGGTCGGGTTGGTCGCTCCCTTGACCGCGTCGGGTCCCTTGCTGGGTCCGGGCCACGCCCAAACTGGCGATGAGGCGCTCTAGGATATCGTGATGGCTGGCCGTGTGTATTACGCAACGATTCGCGCGAGTTTGTGATAACTGAAAACCTGTCACTGGCGCGGCTCTGAACGCTGAGAGCGCTCAAGTTCCCAGAGCTACGATTGCCGAGAGTTCTTCCGCCAAGGGCATGCGAAAAATGGGAGGGACCCCCATTGGGGACATATGGATGGTCGACGGAAAGGGTGTCGGGGACTGGGGGGGGATGGACGCCGACTGTTTGTGCGACTGCTGCCGTTGGCCTGTCTGTTAGCTCGTGGAGGCTCGCACGGCTCGCCGATGGTGGCGCATAGCTGGCAGCGACCACATATTCCCTCACAACACCCGAACCACCGGACACTGAATATGAACTCGCCTCAGTCCCAAGAAATTGACGTTCAATCGGTTTGGGGCGTCCAAATTTTCCCAGCCAAAATCGCCACCACTGGTTCAATTTGCGACCAATGAAGGCTAAAATGGAGGCTCCGCGGCCTGGGAAACGTTTGAGGTAATGTCCCGCGATGCGTATTATGCGCAGAAACTTGAGAAGGGCGTTGAGAGCGGGGGCCATACAATCCGAGGACGACGCAGGAAGGTCAAGCCAAACCCATTATCGCAGCCTGTGTCGCCCTGAACAGCATGGGCGCCTCATGTTAACTTCTATCCGTGGTTTGCCCTACTAGGGCTCGCGGTCTACCTTATCCCACCCGTTGTACTGTGTTGATGCGTAGGTCGTCGCTTCTAGTTTTAGTGTGTGCATCGCAAGGGCTACAGGTCCATGAATTGGCCCATACACCTGAATGTTTTTCTCTCATAGGTTTTCCGGATATATGTCATTACGTACAATCATTGCTAAATTGGGTTTAGTTCATCTCTCGCCGTCCCGTGACGATTAAATCACCAAATCAAGACAATTAAATACCGTCGTATCTAGATAGACCGGTGACCGTCTCTCGGCGAATCCTGAAAGGGATATCTCGCTAGAGAGACCGGTCGATCTGAGTTTAAACCTGGCGGATACATGAGAATTCCGTATAAGGATAGGCCCAATAAGGGAATTTGTCATGTGATTAGTGATCATTAGTTGAATAGAGGACGCGTTTTGCACAAGAATGGCTCATCATCAGGTTTCTTTGCCTATGACTGAGCTCTAAAATATTCGAAACCTCACTGGGAACTCACTGTCTTTAAGAATCCAAGAGATCTGCTCTAATAAACAACCAGGATGCCAATTTATGTGACTGGCTCTGGCAAGATGTGTGTATAGTCCACGGGAAGTCCCGGAGTTCCCACACGGGTATGAGTTGCTATTGAGTACGCAAAGCTTGTATTCCACAACACTTTATCTACTGTACCACCATAAACATGACGCATCAGGTGCATGCAAGGGCACATGCTGCGTGCATTGAGGATGTGCGTATGCGCGTCGAGGTGCATGTCAACAGAGCGCAAGGCATCCAGTGTGTGTGTGTGCGAGGTGTCTGGTGTGCATGAGGTGTCTGGTGTGCGCGTGTGCATAAGTTGTTGAGGGCATGCGTGTGTGCATCGTGTGCGAAGGTGACGACACGCATGTGAACCAAGAGACTGGTGTTGAGGTCAAACACTGTTAGCAAAGACGAAATACTTGCTGGTGGCAATTACATACCTAATGGCACTGTGCAGGCGTGAACATGGACGAAAGCGACGGCGTCAGCGAGGAAGACCCTTTTGTCTCGTGGTTGGAGCAAGCGAGGGGTGTGGCAAAGAGGGAGAGGGTGCACCAGTGAGAGAGAATGAGAAGAACCCCCTCCATCTCGTGCCTGTGGCAAGGGAGGGGGTGGCGAGGTCGAGGTGGATGTCAAGGGGGGTGTGCACATGCGCATGGGTGTGGGCATCGAGGGAGTGCGTGTGTGTGTGAGTGTCAAGGCATCCTGCATGCACATGCAGGTGGATATCGAAGGCACACCCTTGGGTCCCAAAGGCACGTGCGTGGGTATTGAAGGTGCACGCAGTGTCAAGCGCATGTGCATGAGCGTGAACATCGCAGACAAGGATATGGGCGAGAGCGACACGCTGACATCGAAGTTGAGGTCGAAAGGTGTCAGCAAAGGCAAAGTGGCTGTCAATGGCAATTACTTACCTAACATGGTGGCATGTTCACATAGTAGCGCGTTGACGGTGGCACGTTCAAAGAGGGGGCACGTTGAAGGCACGTTGAGGGAGAGAGCGCTGATGCGCCGCAGGCGCGGCAGCACGCACGGATATGCACACAGCGAGGACTTAGAGACAGGAGTCCGACGCAGCGGAGCGACGGACCGACGGGCCGACAGAGCAACAACACGTGCGCTCCAACCTCCCCTCCGACTCATCCCCTCATTCCGACGGCCGCGCGCCTTCTCCGCCCGCTCCGGTCGCCCTGAAACTCGGCAGGAACGTCGAGCCCAAGTGATACGACGTGCTCACAGCGAATCGGAGCGCGTCGTCGCGCGGATCGCCCTCAATAACACCAAAACCACATTAGTGGTCTTCAAGTCTCTCACAGCGCGTGCGGACATCTCGGAGCTGTACAAACGACTTCCCCGAGTAGGATTAGCCTTGGTACGTCGCCCCTGCCACGTAGGAGGACGCCCGACGTCGCGCGTCGCGTTGCAAGGCCCAGGAGCGGGTGCGCGCGGAACGGGGTGCGCGGACCGACTGCCCGGAGCGGAGGTCCTCAAAACAGGTTAGGAGCGTAGAATAGGGTCGCCAGCGCGCACAGACCAAGTAGCTAGTATATTAGTTAGAGATGTACTTAGCTTACAGGCAGAATCCAGCTGGGAGCCGTGTCTCCTATAGTTCTCACCATAACTCCTCCGTTTCCGATCCGTTTCCCTTCGTTCTGGTCTCATTCTCGTCGTCTCCGTCGCCTCTCCGTCGCTGGTCGCGTCGCTCGCCGCCAGCTTAGCTCCCGAGTGAGCTACAAGTCCTTTTCCGCCGTCGCCGGTCCCGTGTGACCGGAGCGCCCGATTAGGCAACTTCCTTTCCCGCGCTTCCGATCCAGAAGTGCTCCGCCTCCAGCGAACCCTCAGCTCTTAGTCTCTCGCTCGCGTATAGCGGGGACTCAGCGCATCAGCGCGTTAAGAGTGAGGTGGCCGAGTGTGGTGCAAGTTGAGGGGGTGAGTTGTTGGGAGGTCAGGATGTTTAAAAGCCAGATTAGGGCCAGTAATGGGTTCAGTAGAAGTCGACCCAGACCCAATCCTATGGGTACTATCTCTAACTGAGTTGAAAGGGGGGTGTAGCAACGCGTTCCAATGGTCTGCTGTTCACCTTGCTGTCTTTCAGGATCACATGATTTTTTTCCTTACTAGGCATAACCATTTACGGAATCCTCAGGTAGCATAGGGATTCAAACTCAGATCTGCCAGGCTCTGCATCGTGGTATACCCTTCGCGGTTCACCCCATTGCGAGAGACTGGTTACGAGGCTAGTATCTAGAGCCTAAAATGACAGATGTGGTCAATACACCGACACCGTAGTTACTGTAATGGTAGTTTCAGCAGGGGCACACGCTTGGATCAAAAAAGCAGGCTGCGGCAAGGGAATATAGTGCGCACGGGTGCGCTAAACATGCACGCGCAGGACTGGCCAGATAGAACAGGTTTCCAGATGGTGTCAGGGGACAACTGCTATTGTTGCGGCGGCATGCTTCAAAGAGAGAATGGATCATGACCCTTACCCAGATGCAAATTGCCCTAATGGCTAGCTCTGTGAATACGTATCAGATTTGATTACAACATTCGGTCAGTGCAACGACACTTGGCCGTAATTCCACGATTGATCCCACACCACTTTCATCTGTGTCCACTGCCTTGTCAACGTAAAGGCAGTTTCCGGGATTCAGAGGTCTCCTCGCTGCCTTGCTATGATTTCGCGCTTTCAGCACCAGTGTTCAGAGAAGTGATCGTAGAAACGTGGGGTTTCCGCCACCGTGAATGTAACCATGGCGCAGAAACGTGTTTGTACCCCTGGAGGATTAGGGGAAATACACGAGGATACAAGGCCGCAGCCTACTTCAGTTAACACATGCCACGGCCATGTGCATGCAGACTCGCGAAACACAGCCCCCCAACAACAGGTGTAGACGTCGTGCGCCACCTCAGACTGACAGAATAACACCTGCACTCCCAGCTTAGGAGTAGTCTGTGGAAGCGGCTGTGGGGTTATAACCTCCAAGTGTGAACCTGTATTTCCAGAAAGCGGTGAGCTACGATATAGCAAAGCGGTTGGTCACCTCATACCAATAGTCACGCCAAGAATGGAAACGTTCACACCAACGCGGAAATAGTCTCCTCGAGACGAGGACACCTTCACTCAGAGAAGCAGCAAAAACAACACGTAGGAGTGCTAACTTGGGAAATTGCATTTTGCCAGTTTCACGCTCACTAGAACATGCATACAGATCCAATGAAGCCAGCAATAGGGCAAGGGGGGGGGGGGGGGACTGAACGGGCTGAACCCAGGACACGGTTACCAAAGTCAACCCCTCCGCCTACGAATAGTCTGTGGCGTCCATGCCTCAGGCTGCCAGTCTCTATCCTTTCCAGTAGGAGGCAATCCTGGGCTGTGAGATGGCCGAGGGGCCCGTTTGACATCGTGAGTATGTGAGGAAAGTGGGGGCGTTTCGAGAACATCAGAAGACGACAGTGTCGAACCCTGTTCTTCGGTACGAATACCCTGTGAGATTGGCGGATGTGGATTTTCGACCACCGTGGGTTCCGAGCCAGCAGAAATACGTGCGCGTTCTTCCTGGTCCTTGGCCTGAATAATAGCTGCATTCTGCAGAACGCGTCGTTGGCGCTCCAGATCAGCCCGCAGCTCCTGACAATCGAGCGGAAGTAGCATAGGTGGTACAGCCTTGCATTTGAAAACTTCGGAACTCACCTCGAGGGTAGGTGGAGCCGTCCGGGTATGGGAGAGCCAAGAGACCCACTGTACTGCACACGGAGCCTTAGTCCATGGACGAGTCAGTACACGTTATGTGACATTTAACACGGACCTGGGAGGCGTCTTTCACCGCCAATATAATTCCACATGTCCTCATACACCTTGTACTGAACTCGGCGGCGTGTCCGGAGAGGATCTAGGTGGTGTTGATTAATTCAAGTTTCAAACCCACACAGCCCGAAAGAGCCGAGACACACCGTCGGTCAGGCTAGGGTACTCGAAGAACCGGTTCCCTTGAGGTGAAATCTTAGAGCCCCGATAACGGAAAAGCGGAGAGCTCCCACAAACCTTCGAGATCCTTCCCAACGAAGTGACGCTACACAGGACAATGAAAATTGTTATGTGTCAGAATGACAGGAAAGAAAAACAAATTCAAGTGGAGACAGCACCGGTCGATATATGGACCTCAAAAGTCTTCGTAAAAATGACATGTCACTTTGGAGAAGATGGAGGAGCTGAACACAAATTTGTACTTAGCATGGCCGATTCGGAGCGTCAGCGTTACCCCGGGCGCTAGTGTGCACAGCACGGCTTACCGGCACAATTTACCGGTAGGATTGGTCATGGTCATGGTCTCCCTCCGTTACCGTAGGTCTTACTCAGAGCCAGATGCTTCCCCGACATCGCATGCTTGCCGTCAGACCCCGACCCCGTCTTCTGTCACCTAGTAGAACAGCACTTGCACTTGCACAGCTAGCTCTTCTGTTTCGGAATTTCCATCCGATGACCGTTGTCTCCGTCTCCGAGTTCGCGTAACGGAAATGAATTGACATTTGACCACCGTCGATTGTAGGTCACAGCTATTGGAACAGGTGTTCTTCGCCTAGTCAACTTGGCATACCAGTCCCTGGAATATTCTGTGAACTCTGGAACCAAGAATAGACAAATTCGGCCGTCGGACATCGACGCCGATGCAACGGGCAAGGGCCTTTCATGCTACAGTTGTATTCCTTGCTGTGTTGGACCCTTCTTCGAAGTCGGTCCCGACTCCCTAAGTACGAATGTCTTTTTATTTTCTCCGGCACCGAGTTGGTCCACCAGTCTCTGTAATTCTATTTTACGGAGCCGTCTTTTTGAACTCGGATTCTCAACGCTCAATGAACCCAAATAACGTTCGCGCCGGGGTTATCTGACCCCGGTGAAACTGGCTCAATGGGCTGTTCTCTACCTCGTGCTGCCTGCGGGAAAACATTCATTCTTGGGGATACTCGGGAAGGTGACCTCTTATTTGCCTCGTGATAACCCACTCCTTCCGTGATGCGCCCAGCACCGGGAATAAAATACGAATAGCATACGTGTATGCGTATTCTCAGTGCGCGCATCGCCTCTGTAAGCCTCCGAGTCCGGCACGGGTCCAACACGAGAGCCAATTTCCCAAACGAGTTCTTTCTTTCAATGGAGAAAAACAAGAATACATCCGGGTTTAATAGGAAACCCATCTGGAATTTCAGCGGCGATCTTACTGCTCACTGACACTGAATCATATTTGAGTTTCTAATCCCCATTTCGTTCGACACGGTTCGAGGCTATAGTAGGGACGTCCATCATAGACTCAGAGATATCATTCGTCTTCGCCACCTCGCATCCCAACCTTTTTTCTAGCTTCAAAGGCGCGCCGGGGTGCAGAACGTATGCCAACGCCCCCCACCGACCTCTATGGTCATCGCGAGTTGGCATCATCTTCAGTTGAACGTTGAATATCAGACAGGACCACTTACAGTAACTGGGGTGTAATTCCATCCTGACAAACTCGCCAGCCAAATTGTGGGTTCCGTTGTTAGCTTGCAAAAACAAGTCTGGAACGACGCGATACTGTAGTAAAGAAAGTACTAGCACTCCGATAATTTGTGAGATAAGTTCTTGGGCAGGTTGCTCTGCACGAACTGCCAGCTCCAGTTCTTGAGGTTGGCAAATCGGACACTAGCGCAGATTGGTGCCGTCCCATACATAATTACAGTACTTGCTTGCCAGGAAGCTCTTTCTCATAACCATTGGTGCAAGAAAACAAAGGTTACGCTGCGTATCCAATGACTTCAGAAATCCCCACCCATCGCATCTTCCTCGTCTATCTCGCCTTTCTGGATACCCTTTGCCAACTCTTTCTCTCGCTCCCGAGCACCTTCGGCATCCACGATATCCTTCCTATGTGCGTTGAGTGGATAGCGCATCGCCTACACACGGTCAATTTACACTCAGCACGTGCAGTGCCTGAGGTGCGTACCTTGACGCTTTGGTTGTGCAGTTCCAAGCAGTACCCAATTCGACGCGAGAACATTTCACTGACTTCAGGCCCGTATCCACCCTTCTGCCCACCACACTCCATCCAGCCTTTCTCATGCACAATGCGACCCTCGATGACACCGTCACGAATTGCCTTTCCGACAATATATTCAGCATCTTCTTCAGAGTCTAGGTGCAATTTAACGCATATATCGCGCAGCGAGATGCGGGAGTAGGAAAGCGAAAGACGCCGAATGCCCGTCTTGATCACATTCTGCCGGAGGCGTGCGACAAGGGAGTAGGTCCTATCTGACTCGAAGCTGACCGCGTGTGCCGATAAGGTAGTTTGGAATTGCGAAAGAGAGCCCGTGCGGACCGCTACAACGAGTCAGGACGAGAGGACTACAATAGAAGCTAGTAGCTCGCCTTTAACGATGTCAAAGTATCCACGTAATGCCTTTTCAAGCACGGGGTGCCGGAACAAGCTGCGTTCGGGGATATCACCCATGAGAAGCTCTACTACCACGAACAGCTTGTGGACGGCTTGGTAAAATCCTGGCGCAAGTTTGGGTGCTGGTGCTCGGCGAATTGCTTGTTGCAAGTTGGTGTGCGCTGCAGTGTAGTCGAGTTGCACAGCCTTGATGCGACCAAGATAGTAGTGATAACGAGCATATTGCGAGTTTGGAGCGGAAGTGGGGAAGTTCGTTTTTGAGATAAGTTTGTCGGCTTGGTCATAAAGACTGTAATGAAGGTAACTGCGGAGAAGACGATTGATGAGAGAAGCTTGGGTCTCATCATCGTGACGAAGCGAAGCAGTCCGTTGAGCTGCAAGGAAGAGGCTAGATGACAAGGTAGCAGTGAGCAGGAGAAACGGAGATGTCAAAATACGCACTGCCGTGCGTCAGAAAGTTCTCCACCGAGTTCGTACGCCCGTTCGAGAGCAAACCAAACCCTTGCCGCAATTGGATCTAAGCTTCTGCGGTTCAAGGACTGGATCTTTTGCACAGTCTCATTCGCGAGGTTGATGGCCTCAGAGTAAGTACTCGGAGAGGCAAGGAGATGGTGCAGGATGAGAAGGCGGAAATAAATCTCGGTTTCGGGTACAGTCTCCGAGGGCGTTTTAGGCGAAGGAGACGGGTCAACCGCCATGGACTCGTCTTGAGCAGGTGAAACGGGGAGCCATGAAAGCAGAGAAGACCTGACCTCGGAATCTGCATTTGATGAGAACGCTGGATCTCCTAAATGCTAATAATTACGCACCTTGAGGGTATATTTCGGCTACAGCATCGCACAGCGCCTTGTCATCCAAACGTTTCCGGAGTGCGGTCAGCGAGCGCAATACGCGGATGGTGAACCGGGGTTCGAGCGTGGACACGGCTCTCTCGATGAGCGTAACATTGGATTTTATCTCTGAGACGGGCGACAGCGGCGGCGTTGCAATGTCATCCTTGGCATCGGATTTGCTCTTCGCATCTTTCATTTCGACGTCGGCCATGTCGATGGTTTCGAATAGTAGAAGAGCTACGCGTCGTGTTAGTGGACGCGTCACTGTTTACGGATGAGTGTTGTCGTGATATTATTGTATGCCTGTGGGGTGAAAGCAACGACTCGGTAGCTCAGTGGTAGAGCATACGATTGCAGATCGTGCGGTCCCGTGTTCGAACCACGGTCGGGTCTCCATTTTTGCGCACTGTTTTCACCAGTTTGGGGACTCATGTGACCCAGTCGCCAGATACGTGGCTTCTCAGCAAGACAGATCATCTTTGCACTACAAGTTCCTCTCTGGCACATCATCATATGGGGGTTCAATCACTTTTTTCGACCCTTCTTTGCTTTATTGTAGCTGTACATGCTGCTCAGCTCACTGTTCGGTCGCCCCGTTTGACAGTCTTTGGACCTGATGGGAACCAACTGAATTCAAAGGAGTACGCGACACATCTTTCCTCCTTATTCGTACGGAAAGAAATAACAACAACTCGGACAGACTCTCCCTCACAAAACGCCCTAATCCTGTCACATTGGGTCCGAGTGATACTTTGAAGCTCACTTTCCAAGTCACAGAAGAGGCGACCGAAAACGGCGTCCAGCCGCACCAGACTTTCCTGCGTTTCTTCGACTCGACGACGGGCGAGGAGGGCATCCAGCCCGTCAAAATCGCGCCTTCTGGCAAGGCAAAATTTGAACTGGTGCGCTGTTATCAGTAACGTGTGCCACCTGGCTCTCTACTAACTAGCCCAACCCCCCCACGTCAGAATATGGCCAAGCCCCCGAGCTCTCTCCCGCCTTCCGGTGCCGCACCGCTGCATGTCTCCCTCCTCCTCGGCTCCTTCGTGCACACTCCCGTGACATTCGACCTCTTTGACCTCCACGTCCCGCCGTCGGCTCCCGCGCCGGTGCACCCAGAAGAAGTCTTCTACCAAACACGCCCCGAGATCGTGCATACCTTCCATCCGGAGCAAAAACTCCCTCCCAGCCCCATCTCTGCGTTCTTCGCCGCGCTCGTTCTTGCCCCATGGGCGGTCCTCCTCGTATTGGTACGTGCAGTACCTTTTTCATGCATTATGTGGTTTGGCTTCCGGCGGTGCTGATGATACTCTCTGGGGTTGTGCTTATAGTGGGGCGCTGTGCGCCCGGGCGTTCCGCACCTCTTCTCGATTAGTATCCTATCGTTTGTGCTCTCGCTCGCTCTCATCGAGGGCCTCCTTTTCTGGTACTGGATCGAGCTTCGTCTCGGACAGATCCTCTTGTATGGCTCGGGTGCGGCCACACTGGCCGTACTCACGGGTAAGCAAGCTCTCGCAGGCATTGCTAAACGCAGGACCCGTAGTAGATAATCGTAATGGAGTCTCCCCGTACTTGTTCTGGGCTGTCACATCCGCGCCACGCTCGATAAGCATGGTAGCGACTTCCAGTTGCTGAAATTTATACTTAATCACACATCATTTCTTGCGCGAGGCGTCTGTCCGAGAAAGGAATTGATCTAGCGATCCTGGAAGTTCTTGCGCAAACCTCAAATCTGGGTATTGAATAAACAGTGACCGATATTTTACTGGGAGTCTAATGCTAGGAGCGGCCGCATAGACACCCCTGCAAGTCCAAGTTCGTACGTTTCTAAGTGTTCCACGATGGACTCTTGCTTGGTAGCAGTACTTACTCAGTTCATCGCCTCAGGCTTGAAGTGAGCATCGTAGCATGCTCCCCCTTATCACAAGACTTCTCTACATCATCGATTCTTTGCTCTCGCTCTCGTCTTGTTCCTGCCATCACGTTGCCTGGGCTTTACCGTCAACAATCTCATTCCCAGATCTGGTTGGGGTCAATCTCGCGAGCTGAGATAAGTTATCGTGGGTCGGATAACTACCAGCAAACTACTTTTAATAATCGCAAACAAATAGAAAGCGGAAAACAAGACAGAGTCCGTGCCAATGAAATCTGAAACACATTCAAGTTGACCCATTCTATGAGTCATACCACCACGGTGAGCTTGTCGGGACTTGGAGGTTAGCTCGGTGCCGTCGTTAGATTAAAAATGCTAGACTACTATGGTTCGCAGGATCTCGACGACGCGTTCGAATATGGCATCCACTTCCGTGAGATAGTCTTCCGTGTTCTCATCACAAACATTGCTGGGTGGAATATCTAACGTAAACGATTTTGGTTTGAGGGAAGAAGAGGGTTGGTCTGAGAGATTACCAGGTTTGGCAGGTGAAATCACAAATCGGGACGAAGAACGAACCTTTGCAAGCTTCTTTGAGGCGACATACGTGATTCGACGCAGTTCCACCATACTTGCTGGTTTAACCTGCTAAGCGGTCACACTGTCAACGTAACTTGCTTTCCTTATCATGATCTTTACCTCAATCTCTGTCAATTGTAATGCCTAGATTGCTAGACGCCGCACGTGACGGAGATTCGGATGCGTTTTGTTCCCCGAACATACCATTATCTACCATCACCAACTTTGAGCCATAACTTTCTAGTCAATGGCCACCAGGATCCCTCGTTTGGCCTTACTTGTATGCGAGATCTTCCTCCCAGAGATAATAAAGGATCACGGAGAATATCCGATGATGTTTGATAGAGTATTCCGTGCCTCTTTGCCCGATCGATTAGCAGACTTTGCCTTGGACCCTTACGATGTCCGGTGTGCCAAAGAATACCCACAGATCGGCGACCTTGACGCGTACGATGGCATCGTTATTACCGGGTCTTGTGATGCGCTTTTATCTGTTCAGTCCATATAAGATAAATCTCACTTTGCTCTCCATCGTTTAGCCGCTTCTGCGTATGACAACGTCGAATGGATCAACAAGCTCGTATCTTGGGTGGCAGACGTTGCCGTTAACCGGCCACGCACTAAAATAATCGGTTTGCCCAACCTATTAAAACCCATCTTACACTGGTCGGAAGAGATAACCCCCGTGAACAGGAATATGTTTCGGTCATCAAATCGTCGCGCGAGCTCTCGGCGGGGAATGCGTACCGAATGGGGGAAAGTGGGAGGTTGCAATCACCGAGGTTGCTCTGACCGACCTCGGCCGGCGCATCTTTGGCGTGCCCAGTTTTGTAAGATATAGTTTCTTCTCCTTCTCTTACGCGACTATATCTGATGCCGGGGTAGAACATCCAACAAATGCACCGAGACCATGTGCCCACAGTCCCACCATCATTCCATCTGCTTGGGTCGACGGACTTGACCAAAAACCAAGGCATGGTGCAGTTCTCCGACCCGGATGCACGTGTCCCGGAATCAGATGGCCCGATCCCTCAAATACATATTCTGACGCTGCAGGGGCACCCCGAGTTTACCGCAGGGTTCGTGAAAGAAGTTACTAGGATGCAAATGGAGCGCGGCGCAATGAGCAAGGATGCGGCAGAAGATGGGTGGGCCCGTGCCGACGAACGCAATGACGGGGACAGAATAGGGAGAGTAATTTGGGAAGTGCTTTTGCAGAGATCTGGTGCAACTGATGTTTGAGTGATTAAGTAGAATCTGCTTCTAGTTATATGTGGAATTAGGGTGTATCATCGCCAGTGCGGGCACTGTAATGCGATACTGTAGCGTTTATGGTCGCGCACATTCCCCGAAGATGTATTGCGAGGTGATTTGGAAGGCAAAAAGACAACCTCAATCCTGGTCAGTGCGTTATCCAATCGTGATACTCACAGCTCAGTTTCTCCGATCTAGGAATCGAACGTTAACATTATTTATTGCATTATCACTTGGAGGACCGATATATAGTAGTCGGAGCGATGCAGGGACGAGTATGAAAACAAGGACTGGACTTCATGGTTTTACTGCGAGTCGGCTAGGAGCGGCCGCATGGACACCCCTGCAAGTCCAAGTCAGTACGTTTCTTAGTGCTTCACGATGGACTCTTGCTTCGTAGCGTTACTTACTCTCAGTTTATCAGGTTTGAATTGAGCATCGTAGCATGTTTCTTCCCATCCATAAAATTCTCTACATCATTGATTCTTTGCTTTTGTTCCGGCCATCATATTGCTCAGGGTTTACCGTAAACAACCTCATTCCCAGATCTGGTTCTGGTCAATCTTGCGGGTTATTGTGGGTTGGATAACTGCCAGCAAGCTACTTTTAATAATCGCAAGCCAAAAAAAACGCCCAAAACACGACAGTCCGTGCCAGTGACTCAATCAAGTTGGCCCATTCTATAGGTCATCCCACTACAGTGAGCTTGTCGGACTCGGAGGTTAGCTCGATCCCGTCATTACATTTACAATGCTAGACGAGTTTGCAGGATCTCGACGACACGTTCGAATATGGCATCCACTTCCGTGAGGTAGTCTTCCGTATTCTCATCACGAACATTGCTGGGCGGAACATCTAAAGTAAAGGATGGCGCATAAACAGTAAAGCCTGCATGGTTGGGAATCGGTGTGTCAAGAGAGAGGGGTACACCACACTGTTCAAGTCCTCGTGAGCAACAGTAAGAGCCCTTGCAACGTCGACGCACCGCAAGGGAGGTGAGCAGCGCCCACGCACGCGCGGTGTTGGGGAGGCTGTACCCACCTAGACAGCATGTGAGGGAGCAGGAAATGTCTTAATTGTGTAAGCATTACCGCCACCAAGGAGTAAACTTTCGCAGGAGAGTCGAGCACGCGCTGGACACACCAGGCCAATCCACCTTCACCGCCTAGAGACCAATTCCATGCGCCAAGCGGATCCTCCGCCAGGCCGTCAACGCCGCATTGCAGCACGATATAATCGGGCGCAAATGCCTCGAGAACGCGATCCACTGTCCGCCACACCCGTGCAAACGTAGCGCAGCTTGCTCCTGCGTGCAGCGGCAAAGAAAGCGCGAATGGATCGAAGGCAGCTGATGATATATCTGGAAGGGCAGCATGCTCGGAAGCAGGGAAAAAGCCACGGCCAGCATGGTGAATGGATAGCGATAGAACTTGTCCCGTGCACCAGCGCCTCGGAATGCCGCGGCGACGCCGTCGCCGTAGTGCACGTCCAAGTCCAGGTACATGACGCGGGATTTCTTCCGGAGGTTTCCCGGGTCCAACGAGGGAGATGGCGCGGGGGAAGCACGCCTGAGAACTAGAAGAGCTAGAACGCAGTCATTTACGTAGCAAAAGCCTGAAGCTAGCGATTTGTGAGCATGGTGTCTGAGTACCCTCAGCGTATGGTTGGGCTGGGTAATAAGAATGGGACTGACCTTCCGCCGTCCCAGCAAATGGCAACGTCACACCTGCCTTCCGCGAGCTCCCGCGCGGCGGCCATGGACGCGCCTGCTACTCCGAGGGCATATTCCTTGAGGCCGGGAAAAAACGCGCAGTCCTATGTAACATTTGGAGTTATTGTGCAAAAATGGAAAAACTAGTAGGACTGTCGCGTACGCCTTCAAAGCCAAACTCATTGCAGGTCGCGCGGTCGGGGCCTGGGGATCGGCAAGCAGCGCGTCAACATAGCATCGATCGTGGTAGGCTGTTAGGTCGCTCTCGGACGCCGGGGAGGGTCGAAGTAAGGAGACGACATGGGAAGCTGCGCTCGGAGAAGGTCGGAGAAGGTCGAAGGCGGTAATGAGGGCATGGACGAAAGTGGAACGATTTCGGTTTGAGGGAAGAAGAGAGCTGGTCTGAGAAATCATCGGCTCTGGCAACTGAAATCACAAATCAGACGAACAACGGACCTTTGCGAGCTTCTCTGAGGCCACGTAGGTGATTCGACGCGGTTCCACCATACTTATAATCTCCCACCTCCTCAAAGGCCAAAGTGGGATACCATGCCGCACGTGACGGAGATCCAGATGGTCGCGCGTCGGGCAACGTCTTCGAGTCACTTGTTCCGAGAACATACTGTACCACCGACTCTGAGCCGTAGCTTTCAAGTCAATGACAACCAAGATTCCTCGTTTGGCCTTGCTTGTATGCGACATCCCCATTCCAGCGGTAATAAAGGATCATGGAGAATATCCGATGATATTCGATAGAGTGTTCCGTGCCTCTTTGCCCGATCGATTAGCAGACTTTGCCTTGGACCCTTACGATGTCCGGTACGCCAAAAAATACCCACAAATGGATGACCTTGACGCATACGATGGCATCGTTATTACCGGGTCTGGTGATGCGCTTTTATTTGTTCAGTTCAGTCAAGATAAATCTCACTTTGCTTTCTCTCTACTGTTTAGGTGCATCTGCGTATGAGAACGTCGAATGGATCGACAAGCTTGTATCTTGGGTGGCCGACGTTTCCATTAACCGGCCACGCACTAAGATCATCGGTCTGCCCAGCCTACTGATCCACCTTACACATCGGAGAGATAACCCCCCCTGAACAGGGATATGTTTCGGCCATCAAATCGTCGCGCGAGCTCTCGGTGGTGAATGCGTACCGAATGGGGGAAAGTGGGAGTTGCAATCACCGAGGTTGCTCTGACCGACCTCGGCCAGCGCATCTTTGGCGTGCCCAGTTTTGTAAGATATAGTTTCTCTTATCTTACGCGACCATATCTAACGCCGAGGCAAGAACATTCAACAAATGCACCGAGACCATGTGCCTACAGTCCCACCATCATTCCATCTACTTGGGTCGACGGACTTGACCAGAAACCAGGGTATGGTGCGGTTCTCCGACCCGGATGCACGTGTCCCAGGACCAGATGACCCGATCCCTCAAATACATATTCTGACGTTGCAGGGGCACCCCGAGTTTACCACCGGGATCGTGAAGAGATTATCAAGGTGCGAAGCGAGAGCGGCGCAATGGGCAAGGACGTTGCAGAAAGTGGGTGGGCCCGTGCCGACGAACGCAATGACGGGGACAGAATAGGGAGAGTAATTTGGGAAGCACTTTTGTAGAGATCTGTTGTAACATTCCGGACAGGAGTGGATGGAATCTGCTTCTAGTTATATGTGGAATTAGGGTGTATCAACGCCGGTTTGTGCAACACTGCCGCACGTTCCCCGAAGATGTATTCAAGAATTCATTACTCACACATCTTGTGTGCTCCTACAGTACTGTAAAAGAAGTACACGTATACTTGAGGAATTGCGAGGTGACTTGAAAGGACAAAAACACCCCAATCTTCGCTATCCAACCGCGAAGCTCACACCTCAATTTCTCCGATCTGAGAATCGAACGTTAACCCATCGCATCGACGCAGCAATCGAATAAAACATACTACCGACGTGATAATCTCTAACTGCGTGTGCTCCCCTTTGGCATCTATGGTGGCGTCTCGGAAAAAATCCTCGTCAGCCAAGGGAAATATCTTGTGTCTGGATAAGATAGGGCTCCATTATCACATGTTCATAGGAGAAAGAACCATACCCCACTTTTCTTTCGCGTGTGAGATCAGGCCGTCAAACGTAAACCGCTTCCGCAAGAGACGGCAATGGCGACATCCAAACACCTTCATCTTTCTCATCTCCTTCGCCTCCTTGGTTCGAGCAGTGTACTTCGCCAAGGATCCTGCCTCATACGGGTGTTTGGACCCCAAGGCAACTGCCTCGTTGGCCTTGGAAACAAGTCTGATTGTCATCTCTTATGCCGACGCCAATGCCCACCCTAAACATGATAATTTAGTAGTAGGTGACCCCATGGTCGAAATGACAATACCAACGCTGAAAGTTCATCACGATATCGCAGGCCTCGCACACAAATCTGGCATCAATCAGTTCGATTTTAGCCTCCGTCTCTCGGTCTTCCGCGCTAGCCCAAGCGTCGAAAGAGCCATGGAAAGCACAGCAATGGCCTGTGGGCGAATGCGGTTAGCCTTGGCGTGATTTGTGACCCTCAGCCGAAGCATACACATACCATCTTATCAGGGGCGAACTGGTCAGCCCTCCACTTTCTTTTCGGTGCCACACTCCCTGGACATTCGTGCGCGCATGCCTCGCGAAAGTTTAGTGATTCTAGGTAGCACGTGTCTTTGGCAGACTGCGGCATAGAGTGCAGATAAAGCGGGCAGTGACCCGCTCAGCCGGATGAAGAACTTTTGTTGAGGCACTTTTCCAGTTCGGCTGGCCCAGCATCGAGTCGAATGCTACAAGTGCGGCGTGGACCCATTTTTTGAGGTCGCTGTCGATCATGTCGCCTATCAGCCCTGAGCGTTTTAGTTCTGATTCCATGACACGCGGAGGTTTAGCCCGTTTTGCTGAGGAAGAACGGGACGTATCCGATAGGACTGGCATCGCATCGTCTCTGTCTTGTAGAGTTTTGATAATAGGAAGCTCTCGAAACTCGGCCAGAATAGGATAACAGGGTACACCTTTTCTTCTACGAGGCGATTGTAGTGGCGGGTAACATCTGCGCGTCTCATTTGCTGGGCACGCGCCTTTTGTCTTCGTTCTCCGTTCTCCGCTTGAGAGAGAATCTCGGCATCAATTTTGGTGAGAAGTAATCGCACATCTTTGTTTCCGTCACAACATTTCCGGCTGACGAAAAAGTGAATGCTTACCGTCCTCGGTGATTGTTTCGAGGCGCGCGTTGTAGCTTCGATTTAATGAGGAGTACGTAGAGGTGTTTAAAAGATCTTCGAGCTTCCAACCGGCGTTTGTTGCTAGCTTCCGAGCACTGGACACGAGTGACACAACTGAGAGAAGACCGGAAAGAAAAACAAAGCTCACAAATCCACGTTTAAAGCCTTTGTGGTTCGATATCTATGATACCATCGCTGGCTCCACTGATGGAGGGGTTTCGCATGCTACAAGTGCAGTTGGCGACCGTGCGGCGTTAAATAAGTGAGCACGGACCTCGAGTATCCGTTTCTGTCGAAGAAGCTCAGTCTCACGGCCCTGATGTAAAACATTAGAGTGGAGGATTACGGTCGTTGACACAGGACTTACATTTAGATATTCATCTGGTGGTTCGTTCCTCCTAATCCTTTCCCAGAACTCCAAGTAGTTTTATCCAAGTCAGTCAAGAGGCCTAGTTATCGATCATGTCATGCAGGAGATTAAAGAAAATCTTGATCACATGACTCGACGAAACTCACAATAACGACGAGTTGGACCTGAAGACCGCGGTAAGCACGATATGATGTGAACGACTACACACCTACCGAATAAACCATTGACGGGTACTGGTACTTCCAAATAATTGAGTATCTCTTTAAAAAGCTTAATTCTATGTCCGAATGGTTGGGGTCCTGATCCAGAGGCGGGTGGACCTTAACATGGACACTTGTGCGCTGAAGTCAGTAGGAACGCGCGATAGTTGATAAGAAATACACGACACACCTAAAGAGCTCCTTACGGCACTCGTGCTACCGATTCCTGAGCCAAATCCCATAAGAAAGAGATGGAACACGGACCTGTCCGCAAATACGAATCCTGGCGACAAAGACCAAACATTCGTTTTGTCACGGCATGACAGACCTGGTCAGATTACACCTATCACGATAGACCGGTCGTAATGTGACCATGACGCACATAACATGGCCCCTCGTCGAATATGAAAGCTGCGTATGCAGGTTCACTCCAGCCTGGCGGCGGCGGCGGAAGATCAGGCACGATGCAATGACGGCGAGCGCGACGCCATATCGTACATTAGAGGGATTGAGAAGGGTTGCGCATAGGTGCTTGCTACAGCGTGCAACGGAAGGACGTCTTTGGGAGAGTTCATGTAAGAGAGAACCTCAGCAAGGATCTCGAGCGGGATGAGCTCCAAAACGACAACGGAGAAGAACGTCCTCCTGGTCGCTCTGAATCAGGTTGGTCGTGCCTCTGTCGCTTTGAGGGGGGCGTGTTCTCGTTCGCAGACATCTTCACTCTTGAACGGATACAGAAACTCAGCCTGACGGGCCACCAACTCCCGGACCAGACCGGACCGACCACCTCGCAAACTCAGATTCACGGTCATTCACCCTAACGTTCGAATATATTTATATATTGTAACTACAAAACAGGATAGAGCTCGTCATGAATACTCTCCAAAGAGGGGATTTCGCACATCTGTGCGGTCGAGGTGGTCGCTAAAAGATCAGAAGGTTCAGAACCAGCTGAAGCCAGATCTGCGGATGTGGGGAATGTGTCCTTGAATGTGTCCACTTCCAGCGTGCTAGTGCTGGGGGCGTCCCAGTCCGACTCTGCTGTATGGGGAACTTGAGACACTAATGCAGTTGCTGTAGCTGCAATAGTGGACGAAGTGACCACTGCCACACTTTGTAAAGTAATCTCCACTGTGACTTCTTTAGGACCACCCCGGTCCACCGAAGGCAATAGACGCGTCCACCAAAATGCGATGCGCAGTCCACGGTCGACGATGCGCTGCTTCAGGATGAAAAGAACAACAAGAGCAAAGAACGCCAGAGCGGCGAAGATAAGCAGTCGGTCTAACCAATCTGCTTTCTCAAGCGCGGTGACAAGTTGCTTCGAAACACCGAGAAGCCCAGTGAGCAGGTCATGGGTTGTTGATGTGGCTTGAGCGAAGCCGTGGATGCCTCTGGAATCACGGGTTAGGCAAAAACTCGAAGCAGACGCTGAGACGCGCTAACCAAGCATCTGTGTGGATAAGACAGACCGCTCTAATTCTTTCTGCATCAATCCCATTGTCCCTCTCAAGGCATCCGTGAGATCTTGCTGGGCCTTCATCACTACATCCTCTCTGCGACTGCATGAGATAGAATCGGAAACACGTGTTTCGTTACGTACGTGGCCTTGCCGTCTGACGTCCTCCTCTGTTTTAATACCGATGAACGCAGTAATTCCTCCCGATTCGACGATGCTTTGGCGTCGATGGCTCGCTTGGAGGCTAGCAAAGCTGCCCGTATATCCTTCTTTATCCTGGAAGCGTAGTTAGACCGGATTCTAATCGAGCGGGGCATCACATACTGAGATATGTCTGCCCTAAATGACTCAACTACACCGCGTAGATCCTTCCGACTGCGCTGGCCGCGCTGAACATCGACAGCTTCGTCCAAGGCCTACTGACATCCATAACGCACGAATAGAGACAGAGTTTTGCATGAACTCACCTCAACGAGGCGCGTGATGGTCTCCAAATCCTCGCGGAGCTCGGCGGCGTATTGCTGTTGTACCGTGAGAGACTCTGAGCAGCCACGCAAGCGTGGTAGCTGGAATTCACGTAGATCATTCTGGCGTCGTTGAATCGAAGCAATAGATGCATTTGTAGCATCATCAAAAGTAGTAGGCAAGGTGGCATGACAATATTTGAACGCTGCTCTTACAGTAGAAGTCGTGTATAACCCAATACATTAGGGTTAGGTGCAGTATGACCAATTCCAAAACTGTCCTCCTAAAGCACTCCCCTTCCCCCCGTCGTCCTCGACATCGATTCGTACATTCAAGATCACCGGACGCGGCTGCTATGGCGTGGTCGATATGACTTTACACGTGCACTGCCGTCCCGTAAGGCTGCTCCTGTCCCACCGCGTTAGCGGGATATGATGCATCTGCGGCTGTGCGAGCTCCCTTGTCACGGCCATTTGCAGCTCCTTGCTGGCATACATCGATGTCGCGTTGTTGGACACTTGGTCATCCACTGCGGTGGGGCGATCACGGGGCAATACCGTGGTTGCAAATTGCTCTTTCTCTGACGTGCGGCCAGGAGCGCCGTTTGCCACGGGGCCTCTGTCCTCAAGATACCCCGTGTCTGCAGCAGACGCATACCCTCTAGCCTTTTCGGCGCGTGGGGCCGCAGTGGAGACCTGTGGAGTGTTGGAGTCGAAACTTGGTGGCGCTGCACCTGTGCCATCACTGACTCCACTCCGGCCCCAGTCGGGCGCGTGACCACCAGTGACGGATGTCGCGGCAGGCTTTCCCTCGATTTTTTTCAGTCCGCGCTCTACCTCATCTTTACCAGCCGCTATAATAGCAATTCCTCTGTCATTACCATGACGGATGTCGTCCGCAATAAACAGTGCGTGTCCGCGAATGACCTCCCCCGTTCCTAAGACGAGACATTAGAATCGTAATGCAAGAGCATGACTTGGCGATAGGCGAGTCTACCATGAATAACGTTCACTACACCACTGCATGACGAGTAGTTAGCACACAGCGTGGGAAGTGTTGGTGAGTCCCGTACCCGACTTTATCTGTGATTCCTGAGCCAGGCTTTTGTTGAGCGGCAGGCCGAGGAGATTGAGCGTTGTCGCCTGTTGGTTTGTCGTAGGTTGACATGTTGTGGTACGTGAGATAGAAAGAATGGCCCGGTGGTGCGTCGCCGCAGTCGTGTTATATTCGATCTGAGGGAGCGGACGATTTCAGCGACATGGAGTACGCTCCAGTGATGTCAGGCCATCACATGCACCACACACACCGGAAAATCGCAAGCGCTTGTTTCACGACAGCCTTACAACCCACAGTACTGTGTTCTTTCCGTCAGCCCTGAAAAAATAGAATTGATACGAACTACACAATAAACAAAGCAGATGGATCGGCAACCTGATCGTGGCATCGTCGTCGATGCAGATTACTTTCTATGATGATGTAGGCTATCTTCCACTTGTTTCACTCCCTCCCTTGCCTCGGCCTTGCCATCTGCGGCGATCGTCTTCCCGGAGCCTTTCCCAAAATCGGCAATGTCTATGGCGAGTCCTCGAACGGACTCTCCAATCCCTAACAAGCATGTACATCGATCGTTAGCGAAATCACACAGAACTTACAACGATGGTCCATAGTACCATGAATAAGTTTCATCGCACCACTAATTCGACGTGATCGTTGAGCATACGTTGTTGTGCACACTGGTGAGAACAACGTACGAAACACCCTCTCCGACTTTTGCCCCGATACTGGTATCCCCTTGCGTACCAGTCTTCGCATCGTCATTCTCATGAATTGATGACATTTCGTGACAGATGTAAGTAGAGTAGGACAGCTGGGGGAGACCTGCTGGCAAGTTGAAATGGAACTGTATATAACGAGGTCACCGTGTTCCGAGTTCTTCCGCAACTCGGAGATCACGTGGCATCACCAACCCCACACCATCAACGCCCTTGACCCTGGGCATGGGTGGTTTCACGCGAAGGATGTGCGCCTTCGGGGATTCAGCATTATCGAATATCGATTAGCGAGACTTCAAGCTTCAGCTTCACGTGCTGCCAGCCTGCCACCCCTCAGCCCTGCGTAGCAAGCTGGGCGATAAGTTCATGTGAGAGATGGGCGCGTATATCAGCCAAGTCAGCGTCAGATAGAGAAATCAGGGCCAATCATTTGTACCCTCACATTGTGACACCCTTGTTCAACGATTCACCATTATATAGCGCGTGATATGCATGATATACATAGAGCAAGCCAAGTTGTATCCCAGAATCATATGGTCGGTATCCTTTCATTCCTAGGTATAGATAAATCGGTATATGTATCAAAGCTCTTCACCTGCTGTGACGTAGTGTCCGTGTGCGTCATTTATTTCGCCTGAGGGGGTCACGGGGAATTCTGAACGTCTTCTGATGCCAAGATCACATCCACCTGGCCCTTGGCATCCATCTCAGCACCCTCCGTGGAGTGTAAAACCTCCTGGGAATCTAGGTCCCGCCCGATTTCCTTCACCAATCCGAGTGGGTCCCTGGGCAACCATATAACGCGTTGTTCCTCTACAGCGACGGGGTGCCTGAAATCGGCAGGCCCATCTCCAAATCCCAGTTTCGCTAGCAGTGACGTAGGTGACATAGGCGACGCAGGCCGTTCATCTGTTACACGTTTCTGCGGGCCGCTATCAGCGCCATTGCGAAGTGGGGGTCCCCCTTCGCTGACGGGCTGATGGGAGGCAGGTGAGGAAACGTCGGCGTAGGCTGCATAGTCGGCGTAGTCTATGTCCTCAGAGCTCGGTGGCATCTGCTTTGGCTCTTCAGTCGTCGTGGGAACTACTGGCTCGACGTCCCTGTGGTAAGAACTATCAGCAAGAGTAAGGGGCAGGGCTTTGATGAGAGGGCCGTAAGCATTGCGTATGGTATCGTGGAAGAATGCCTGGGTCGGGCGTGAGAACAGTTAAGCACAAAACGTTAAACAATGCTTACCGTGAAGACAATCAACACAACCATGAGCGCACCCTCAGGGATCGCGCTAGGCTTTGACTTTTCGTTCTCGGCGAGGAAAAACAAGGCGCACAAGCAAATTTGCTGGACATAGAGCCCAACGAAAATATGGTTAATTGCTTTAGGGAAGAAGAGCCCGCCGGTCTCGCTGGAAGCAGGTTGATTATTGACCCAAGTGAAAAGGTATTTGTACAGGAAGTAGAACAGAGCGAAGGCTGCAAACGCGAGGCCATTGATGATAGGCGATATGATGGAATAACCGAACGTGATTGCAACCAGTTGAGTCATTGTGGGGAAGAGAGTACCCCAATCCGATGTGCGAGGAGAGTACTTGATGTTGTACACAGAGCGTGGGGTGGATGCAAGGAGAGTTATTTTGACATAATACACCACTAAAGGTCCAATTTGAAGGAAGCCACTGGCTGTTCCGGCAAGACCTTTAAGTAAGATAAAACTATGACCTAAATAAGATGGTGATCAAGACATCCAAGTAACAACACTCACGTCAAGAAGAACGTGGAAGATTTTGGTAGATTCTGAGCCAGCTTTGACGGCACCCCTGACGGATTTTTCAGGGCGGGTAAAGACGCGATAATACCGGACGAAAATGTGACAACAAGAAAGCCGAGCTGACATTTTTGTGAGTGATTTGATCAAAAACAGCACTAGGCCACGTACGATGACTTGGAACATGAAGTACCGATCCATTAAACTGAGTTCCACACCCGTCTTCTGCGGAATACCTTCCATGCGTGCCAAAATCCGCATTATTATCGGCACTAGCATGAAGAGTACCACGAGCAACACGCTGGATGCAAAACCCTGGACAATGCTGATGACCACCGCCGGGGCCTTGCAAACCCAATTCAGCCAGTGATACGTGGAGCACACAGAATGGATGTTCGTAATGGTGCCGACAAATGCCACTAAAGCACTAAGTCAGACTTCTCATCACTTTGGATCAGATGCGACTAACCGGGAATTGCCCACGTGATGATCAAGCCAATGGTTGCGGCCCAAGAAAGTGCGGATCGTATGCGCGGTCGTAGTTACTCATAGCCAAATTCTCCCAGATTACGTCCTCGGGTGCAACTTCGATGTATTTCTGCGACGCTGACATGCGATATGGTTCGTTATGAGTGAGGGTTTGTGCCGCTATGTGCGCCGCGATCTGTGGTTGAACAATATGAATGCCGCATTTGCTGGAGGATATGTCTGGTCTGAGAAATCGACGGCGGGAACGGTTCCAACAAGGGGAATCGACACAGGAATGCGGGCATAGCGATGCTGAACTTGCCAGCGCCTACATGGCGTGTTCGGGTCTCAGCTTCCGCAGCACTGGTCGGTGGATGTCGCGTGCCAGAATTTCACGCCTCTGCTCCAGTTCCTTGGTCAACTCGTGTATTTGATCACGTGCCCATTCAAACGTGTCAACCTTTTTCCCGTGAAAGGAATGGAGAATGGCATCCAAGAGAAAAGGGGTAACCTATGCGTTGGCCGCTTTTGTCTTGGTACAACTCCTCCAAGAGAGCCTTGCGAGGGGCTTCCGGGTCGTCGGTGGAACTTTTTCTTTATTGCTAGCCTTTGCGGCCTTCTTCTGCTTCTTCTTGTTACGCTTGAGTGCCTACTAAGAAGTGACGTCCCCGCGGACTCGAGGACACCGCATGCTTGCAGCCGACGCTCATACAAGTCGGGCATGTCTTTAAGATCGCGATTTATCCACACTTGACGAACACCCCCTGGCAAGTGATTGAAAAGACGGGTAGACTCAGTTCTGAGAGGTACTTGGGCGGAATTCCAGTGACCAGAACAGAGCAAGCTTGAGCGGTGGAGGAGTGGGCGGGGCTGACGAGATATTCTGGCGTACGCGAACGTAATGTGACATTCGGACCTGATGTTGTACCAAATCCATACTGTGACACGAATCAAGAATCACCCAGGGAGACGAACCAGGATTCTTACTCGTGAATATCCAGGTAAGAACAACTGTCCGGCATAACGCGTCTGGTCACGGGTTGCAATATTGCCGAAAACAAACTTGTCAAGACCTGAATGACCAGCGACCTCCGTATGGACAGATGTAAGGGGAGAAGAACAGCATAGGATATAAGCCAGATTGGCAGCATGATGCGGACCATCATACGGAGGAAACGGAGAAAGAAGTAGCAGTCCAGTCCTTGATATCCTTGATCTTGTCAAGATCTGCATTGAAGACAGAAGTGAGCCATCCCAACAGGCTCGGGGATAATGGCTGCTGTCGCTTTCTACACGAAATTACACAGGACACGATGGAAGCGGAGGACATGCGCACGCTTTGGAAACGGAGAGACTCCTGGGTTCATAAATGAGAGGAAAATAGCGCCGCACGACAGTAAACACGATGATTTCGGCCCCGGCGATAACTGCGTTCAATACCAAAGCCGATACGAAGGTTTTGGTCGACGCGGTCTGTGATTTGCTGATATCCGAAGACCTGGTTGAGAAATCAGAAGTTTGATAAAGTGGAAGAATGAGAAGCGTACATTAGAGACCGTGGGTGTCAGAAAAATAGAGGGGAGGGGCCTCCACTGAGGGGCCTCACTTGTCAACCCTAGAGACCAAGTTAGTGAAGATAAATCCCGGTGGAATGATCCGGCCCTTCCCTGCGTGGGACCGAACGAGGGTTAAATTATATAGTGGCACGAGCGCTGAGGCGCTAAGGCCTTAAAAAGGAATGGCTCATGACCCATCGTCGACCATGAGGCAGATGTCATCCCAGCATCCTCTCGTTTTTCTATTTTTAGCCGTAAATGGAACATGAGAACGGAACACGCCGGCAAGTGCAAAGGGCAGGTTCCACCCCTCTGTAGGGTGGTACCCAACGACATGTGACACGCAGCTGAGTAGCCCACAGCTTTCCGGGCCTAGGGCAGGCTGTACTGCAGTAACAGGTGATTCTGACTGCAATTTTTTGATGCGGGGAAACAGCCAGTGCCGTTCATGCCACAGGCACATACTGCCAAGCAAACCGCGTCACAGGGTACACGTGAGCTGTTAGACAGAAAGGATGCCGCATGGCTCTGTCAAACCAGGGGAAGCTGTCCCAAAAATGGCTGTGCCGCTGGAATTCACGAAAAAAAAACTTTGACGGGGAGGCTGAGTGGAATGTCACTCATGAACGGAAAATACTTTATAGGAACACTTTATAGGGGCTGTCTGCTGCAATGCTGTATGCCTTAACCCCAGTGCAGATGATGTCATTAAATATCACTGGATATGTACAGTCGAAAAAAGCGCGGGGTATCACACATCAGACTTCCTCGCTATATCTACAAGCGCCCGAATATTACACCAAAATGACTGCCAGGAGTAGGATGAGTAGGACAGCAATGAGAATGGCTATGCACCACCCCGATTTCCGTTCTGTCTAATGTTTAACGCCCAAACGCCTGACAGACGACAGGTAGACTGACCCTCGGTTTCGCGAACGAACTTACGCATCCTACGCACCGCATCCGACAGCTTGCTGTCCGTCCGGTCCACTCCATGATCAAGATCATCCAGCATCCTATAGCGAATGAGCCGGTGAATCAGAACAAAAGGATGCCACATACTCATTATGTTCGCTGATTTCTGATCCCATTAGGCCCGCCTGTTGAGCGATCGTACTCAGTGTACCTGCGATGGAGTTGATAGTCTGGTCTTGCTGCTGGATCATCATCTGCCACACAAATGTCACCACTGCATCGCGGAATTTCGGGACCAGTCTGACCTGCTGTTCTTGCCGTGCCCACTCGGCTTGGTGGTCCTCACCCATTGGTTCATGGGCAGACGCAGGTGCTGGAGAATGAGGGTTCGATGGGATAGGTGTTGACGGTCCCCCCTTTTATTTTATTAGCACCTAACGGTATCCCTTCTGAGAGAACGTAAACTGGGGTGGCGCACAGTGTCACCTTTGGAACGTCCTTCGACCTCGGCACGCATTTTCTGCAGAGCATAACTGCCTAACTCAGAGTCTTTGAGAGTGACCTACGTACCACGCACCTCTATTTCGCTACGTACGTGACTGACATATCGCCGCCTTTTGATAACTTCTCCATCATCCAAACCGAACATGCGCGCGCCAGTAGTCTCGACCATCCTGGGCCAGAGGTCATTACATAGTCGAGACGAAGTAGAACAAGGACGGGTTGCATACTTGACACTTTCTTCCAAGCCTTCTAGGTCGGTTTCCAGCGTAGAGAGTGCTGTTTGAAGCTAATGGGAAAAGAGGAGTAGGTAGTGAACACGGTTCCCATACATCAATCAATACGAACCTCATTGCGGGCCCACTCAAGCTCCTCATTGCCTTCCCGCGCAGTACTCCGAATTCGTAGAAATGTCGCGCGGAGCTGCTCCGCAGCAAGTAGCGAGCCCTGTATCTCAGACTGGACTTGGTGGTATGGGTCGATCGACATTGTAGCAGACAATCAGAATAGTGGAATTGGTGAGAAGAAAATCACGTGCCCTCACAGCCGCTGACAAAGCGAGTTTACATTTCAGACTTCTAACTTAGAGAGCGTTCGTAACCCCACCGGACGGAAGGCCAGATTCGCCCCCACAATTCAAATGGTAAATTCTGTGATACCTTGACACTGAGCTCAGGTCGGTGCCGCTTCGGCGAGTACCTGCAAACCGAGCAAGCTCACGCACGGTGGGCCTGTTGAAGCAAGTTTTGAGCCTACCATAGCTCCGTGCCCGGGTAGTCAGTGTCGTCCCCAAATCTATCCCGATCTATGGAACGACCAGCCTGTCAACATGTCAACCCCGGATCTGACTGCCGAAGGGTAAGGTAGGAGTGTGTCGGCAAGGTGCGCGTCGTTGTCTCACTGACGATTTCTCTCAGGCTGCCAGTGTCCACATGTCTTCCCCCACCCCATAAGCTCTGCAACATGTGGATCACACGCTCCTCCTCTATAGATGTGACTGTACTACTGTCAAGCTCAGCCTCACGCTACGTCGCCGTCCCCATTCCCCTGGCATATTTGACTAGACGAACAATGATGAAGTCCCGACTAGCACTAGTGTTTTTTTAGCCGAGGCGACAACTTGAAGCCGTTCTATGTGGTCGAGAAATTTATTCCAGTTGCGGGGCTGCCGTGGCTCGGTGCTGGGTGTCTGGTTAGTCGGACGTCCCGGGTGATGATATGATTGTGATTCTCTATACTTCACAGAAACAAACCACACCAGGCATCTCTTGTGTGTTGCAGTTGGTGGTCTACTAGGGGATGGATCAAGGGCGGTCACATGTAACCTCTTTGGTGTAGCGCAGTAGGATCAAGCATTCGAGTCGGGCGTGGCCCCTGATGCATAACTCAGTGCCCCATGGTCAGCCATTACCTCAGGTATTGTGCCCCACCGTTCGGGGCCATGGAAAAGTACCATCTCCGAGTTATAGCGAAGCGACGGCACTTTGCATAGGCCATCGGCCTATCCAGCATATTGTACCCTGTGAAAATTCGGATCGTACCTCCGTCAGTGATGCAGTGATGGACTCTTATGGACGCCTGGCTAGTCCAGAGAGATCACGCCTCACCGGTAATACATGGGATCGTGGTCTGGTGAAGCGACCGTCTGAACCTTGCGCGGCTAACTTACTCTTGTATTAGGAAGCATTAACCCACAAATAGCCCACCGTCGAGCCGGCGGTACTGTCTCAAATTAATTGAGTCTTCAGATCAGATAGGCTTAATGGTGTCGAACGCCCATGTGGCGTAATTGCAAATTGCATACGGTGTTACGGTGTTACGAGTCACACAGTGTCATGTCACACATGTCACACTCTCCCGACACTGAGAGCAGTGTGTTTTCCCACTTGTAGTGAGTCTCTGGTGAGCCTGCTGGCTACTTCATATTGTGCATCACTGGAGAGCCTCGGGCTCTGTGGCACATTGAGTCGGCCAAGTGTGGGCCCAGTCGGGTTGGCATAACCGATGTTTGGCCTGTATGACCTCCTCTATGGAGCCAGGATTTGTTGGATTTGTTGCCTTGGTCGGGGATATCCGAAGAGTAGCTCTATGTAATCTAGTAGATCGATTTCCAAAAGCGATTGGAACCGTCACGGGATGCAACCTTCCGCAAACGTCTCGATGCATCTAGTCTAGTGTGTCGCCTCGTGGCCGTTAGATAGCCTGGGTGAGATGGCAGAGCATGTGTCTGGTACGTGCCACCTGGATCCAACCCAGGATTATTTGCTTAAAGCAGATAGATACCTTTTTGACCAGGGAGGCGTCAAAACGCGTGTGCATCATCGGCGCAGGTGCCAATGGACTGGCAACGTTGAAGGTACTCGCAGAAACACATCAAGTGCAATCAGGGCAATGGTCGTTGGTTGCATTTGAGGAGAGAGACAATGTTGGCGGAACATGGTATCTACAACATCACTCTTTTTCCTCTCACTTTTTTATAGTAATACTTCTTGACCTAGGTATCCCGCCCCTTCCTCCGAAAATCCTCCCTTGACGCCACTATATGACTCGCTTTCCGCGAATCTTCCACTCCCTGTGATGACGTACCCGAGTTTTCATTCCCACCCGGGACGGCTCTTTTCCCGAAAGCAGCGGTCGTACAGAAATATCTAGAAGACTACGCAACACACTTTGGTTTGCTCCGCTATGTGCGATTTGTGCACGCGTGGACAAGCTCTTCTGGGATGCAGACTCTATAGAATGGGACGTCACCTGTCGACCGGCGAGAGTTCAAATTTGACTTTGTCGTCGTGGCCAACGGGCACCATCGCAAGCCCCGATATCCCGATGCAGCTGGATTGCAGGGCTGGCTCGACTCGGGACGTGCGATCCATTCTGCATGGTACCGGCGCCCAGGGGAATTTGCTCATCACAAAAGGTCATGGTTGTTGGCGGTGGACCAAGCGGCATAGATATCTGCAGGGACATGACGGGCATCATACAACTTCTTCTGCATTCGGTTCCCAGTACTCCCCAAACCGGACAATCATATTCTGATGACAGTGAAACCTACAGAAAAGTGGGACGAGTTGTGGAATATCGGGGCGGCGGGTCAGTTTTACTGGAAGACGGTTCCATCGAGTCCGACATCGACCTGGTCATACTGGCAACAGGCTACGAGTTCTCCTTTCCGTTCCTCTCACAGATCAAGTCGGGGATTCCCTCACTGCCACCGCCCTTGCCTAATGAGCTTTACAACTCGACATACCATATCTTTCCGCTCGCACTCCATCTTTTTCCTTTGCAAGGGGATTTCCCGCCAACCTCTATTGCATTTACGGGGCTAGTGTATCGTGTGGCACCCTTCCTGCTTTTCGAAGACCAGGCACGCGCTGTCGTGCGGGTGTTAGAAGACCCGGCATCTCTCGATTGTCTATCGGGTGCCGTGAATGTCGTAGCGCGGGCGCATAGACTCATGCGGGAACGAGAAACGGATGATCCATTGCATATCGCCAAGGCGTGGTTCCGATTGGCGCCGCTGGAACCCCTCGAATATCGCGCACAACTAAATGCGTTTTCAGGAAAGAATTGGACAGCCCGGAGTGGGAGATTGAGTGCTGGGGGAACAGGCGTACGATACGAACAGAGTGGAGGGCAATCGAACAGAGTGGGAAAGTTGGGAATGGATGAAGGGAGTGGGATTGAACGGGATGGAGGACTGGATAGAGCTCTGTAGAAAGCTTATTAAGCAAAGTAAGACATCGGCCGAGCCCTGAAATCGGGCCGCATACAACTTGACTTCCTTCCCCAGCCATCTCAAGGATATGGCAGACCGCAGCACCACCGGAATGCCCCTTTTGAGTGGGCCTGCGCCTTCCCCCATGGTTCATCGCGCGCAGACACCAGTTGCCGCAAGTGCAACAAGGAATTTAACATCGTCTTTACCCGTGCACGCCGATGTAATCATTGCGGTGTGTTCATTAGGTTTGTACAGTCGCATTCATAACCTCATCTTCCTGTAGGCTTTTCTTATTGTTCGTCGTGTTCGGATTATCAAGCCTTATGCCCAGAGACGGACCTAGCGCCGGATTCGACCCGGTGCCTGTTTGTGCATTCTGCATAGAGAACTTAACTAGTGCGCCTTTTTTCGCTTGTTTGGAGGGTGTTTTCGACCAGGAGATGTGATCAGTTACTGCTGGTGGTCGGGCTTACTTGAGGAATATCTCTCTAGCAAGACTTAAGAAGTATGTCGACGCATACAACATCAGGGCAGACGGTGTTCTTGAGAAGGACGATCTGATAGAGAGGATCATCGCTGCCAGGGTATGTGCATCTTCAAATATTGCGTCTATCGTTGCAAACGTCTGCTCATAGGAGAACGGGTGTCTATCGTATGCCAACGAGGTACTACAGCCATCGTTTCCCCTCTGCTGCAACGCGTCTGTTCAATTTCTTTCTATAGAATTTCTACAGGAAGCACTCAGTTCCCAATGGTCGAACTGGTAGACCCGCGGGCTATTCTCAAGGCGTGAAGAGTCACAACCTATACAGCCCACTCCACCGAGAGAGTCTCCTAGCAATCCCTCTTCAGATTTCCCTCGTCCAGATCTTGATCCATCTAGACAGCGAAGAGCGACTCCCTATTCTCACGTCCCGGCACAGTCTCAATATTCTCCTCGCACGCAGTCATACCCTAACCCACGCCCAACTTCCCCTCCGATGGCAGCACCAAGAGCCCAGCATACCACCTCGAACAACGTAAATCCACCGCAGCCTCCCCCCGATACGGCTCGTACTCCCGGTCAGGGCAACTCGACTGATAATTCAACGGCCCGCCCGCCCTCCGCCGCTTCACCACCCTCTCTTGACGAATTATTGGCAATGACAGACGATGAAATCTCGCATATGTCCATAAGCGCCCTGAAGACGGTGTTGTTCCAGAACCATGTAAATGCGCGTCTGCTACTTGAAAAGAGTGATCTCGTCGCACGTGTACGCGCACTTCTCGGAGACGAACGTCATGAACGCGCGCGAGAAGCAGCAATACACGCACGCGAAGAGGAGGAGATTAATGCCCGGCAGCACGCGATGAAGGAAGAACAACGCCATCGGGAGGAGCAGGCCCGTCAAGACCGGGCACAGGATCACAGCGTGCATACTCCTGGGAACGATGCCCGACACCCTGAGCCGAAAATATCAGCACCTCCAATACTGGGAACTTCTGCTGACCTCGAAAGAAACGGACTTTGTGTCGTCTGTCAAGATGAAGAAGCTAATATCGCCATTGTTGACTGCGGGTATGTGTTTATTTTTCCTACGTACTTTTGCGTGCTCAACGAATGCCGTTTTATAGCCATCTGGCAATGTGCCGCCACTGTTCAGATCTTATCATGTCCTCATCCCGAGAGTGTCCACTTTGCCGCACCCGTATTGTCACGGACGCGCGCCTTCTACGCATATTCAAATCATAATGTTCTGTCACCCTGCTTTGCCCTTTTCAGTATAGCATCATCGTCCGAAGACCAACTCATTTGTCTGTAATTTGGTAACTCGCATCTGTACTATCCTTGTCAACAGCTGAAGTATATCCAGGCATTGCCTCGCTGTTCGTTGTGACCGCTATTATCCTTGGTCATTTCTTGATGTCATTTATTGGTCTACAGTTTAGATACGTGACCGGCGGCACGACCGTGGCTTCGCCTTAATATAACTGGCAGTCCTCCTTATCACATTAGTCAAATATGCCATGCTCTCTTATCGTGAGGATAAGACCCCTCGATCAGAAATCAATGCCAGGAACGATCGCTCCACCAGTTGACCCTGTATTAGTTGCGATGCGCACTAGCGCCCCTTGATTGTTGGCGGTGATCTGAAGCGATATGTATCGTTGTTGTCCCGTCAACACTTAGGCCCAGGGGTCACGCGTCACGCGCCGTCCTGTAGATACCTCTTTTACATTTGCGACCTGATAGTGCAGAGACAGCAGTTGATACTATACAATACACTTTTTTAGATTGTGAGACTCCGCGAATGTGGGGGTGGAAGCAAGGGCGTGAAAAAGAACGTGAGAATGATCAAAATGGTATCGCAACTCAGGTATGCGTGTGTGACTCGGATATGTTCGAGCTTGTGCTGCGTTCGTTGTGGTAGTGTTGGGGATCGCTCTGTGACCGAGAAGTGAGGAGAGGCCATGGCACTGCTGCATGCGATGAGCGGATTGGACTCCTGGGATCGGAGGACTGGATAGTCGATCGCCTGGCAGCAGGAGGGAGGCTGAGAATGACAGTCGGTCGATGAACGGGAGACAGAGGGATGCTGGGGTGCCCAGTACTGGTTGGGGAGCTGCTAACTAACGAAGCGCTCAGCGGAGGCAAGCGATTGGTCAGATCGGAAGCCATCCGTGGCGGGACGACGACGTGCATCCCATCGAACTTGACACGGGGCGAGTCGATCGTCAATGGCGATAGTAACTGGGACGGCGACATCGGCGCAAGTTCTGAGCCAAAACAAAAGGTGAGCATGCACGACAGACAAAACGGTGCTGTCTGGCAGCCCTCGGTTGGGTGGGGGAGAGAGGCAACGCACCTGGTCCAAGCACATTCGTGAGCCTCTTCATGCTCTTGACCCTCCGTCTGACCCGCCGGACATAGACAAGAGCCAATATAACTGCCAGAGCAACGACCCCGCCCACTGCGCCACACGTTATCGCCAAGACGGGCACGGGGGCAGGCGCGCGTGTGGCAGCAGTGGTGGGACTGGGACTGGGACTCGAAGTCGAAACCGGAGCTGGGGGACCGCTCAGGCTGTCAGTTGAGTTGTTGTTGTCGCCGGCGGGGACAGAGTGAGCAGCCATCAGACCTGAGCGATGGACGCGCACCGCTAGCGCTCGAGACGTCCAACCGATTCTTCCTCGAGGAGGATTATTAGGAGCCAGGGCACCAGCGACACGCATCGCTATGGCTGCCTTCAAATTCCCTGCGCCGCTGGCGACACCCGCGGTATCCGCGACCGAATGCGAAACGGAGCGGGGAAGAGTCGACCCGACCATCGCCTGCGGTGGTGCGGGGGTGGTGGTAATCTGACAGAAGTAAGAAGGGAAGACGACAGCGAGGGGGGTGGACCCATCATATCCACGATTTATTTATGAAAAAAAGGTTTTGGACGGCGTAACTTGAATGGTGATGATAGGGACGACGACGTGCTGTCAGTGCCCAGTGTCTAGAATGGACGACCGGAACGCTCGTTGCGAAGCGATCACTGGCAGAGCCTGGCGATGCAGTGCCACTTTGACTTTGGGAGCTGCCGCGAAAGAGATAAATTGATCAATTATCACGGTTGCACGTTACCGGAGATGGCAGGTGGTGCATCAGACGTCCCAGTATCGTGACACGATGTCCGTCTCGTTTACGGTAACCTGTTTGAGGCTCCATCTTTGCCTCGAAATTGAACCTATATCAATGGTTATAGCTGTTTAAGAGGGCCGCATTCTTCTACACAGCTATTCCATTCAATTTGTACGAAGCTAAGCTTAGCTGCCAAGCTTTGCTCCCTGGCTGAGTGCTGACAAATAAAAGCAACCCACAAGACCTGTTCTTCTTTTAGATTAGTTCGTTTCAATTTCGTGCGGTAAACAAAGTCAGTTACACCTGGGCAAAGTCAGTCTATCCATACGCAATCCGCGTCTTGGACCTGTCTCGAGTTCATTGACACGTATCTCTGTCGGGGAAATCCAGTTTCTGTGGTATAGGCGGTGTATGAGCTGAAAGGGAAGAAATTGATGGTAAGAGGGCCAACGTTGATTGATGTGTGAACAGGACGGTGAGGCAATAAACCCCGCTTGCATTGCCAGTACCAGTACAGTAAATATCGGTGCCTTCATCCACAGATAACAAGTCTTCGCCATGTCCAGTTTCCCGGTAAATGGAAGTGAAAATGCTGGTGAATAACACGATGGTCACGGTGTGGAAAGTTCGCAGAGAAGTTCCACTTTGTCATTGAGCTGCCCCTGTTGCCGATGGAGGCGGAAGCATCAAGAACAGAACTTCTGCTCAAGCCCGATACTAGTGCACATAAGCACTTTTTCAGAGTGTTAATTATCCACGGCCATAGGACTTCGAAAGCACCGCATCCCGTTCGATCTGCGCAGTTAACCGGAGTGCCGCCCAGTTAGTACCACGGTGGGGGACCACGCGGGAATCCTGGGTGCCGTGGTTTCTTTCTTCAGTTTTTTTCTCTCTCACCGACCCTCTCACCAGTGGCTAAAACACCACTGTCTCCTGCTTAGAAAGGGAAGTACGAAAAACGTTAGTTATACCTACATTGTCGGGCGCACAAGTACACCGCCGCGATAGGTCATGTCACCATTTGTTCACCTTCAGATCCCTTCATTTACCACAACCGTTCATGGAAAAAACTCAATTCACTATCAACGTCTTTTCACATTATACACACCATCTATTGTATACTATATTGAAGGCTATGAGAGGGGTGACTCAGATTGGGTAGAGATACATGGAGCAAATCGATGTCGAGCTGTATCTCGAGGAAAGATGGGTCGTGCAACTGAGGAAAATAGAGGCACGAGTTCCATCCGGTTACGCTGGACAACCTCTGGAGGTGCCATGGTCACATTTACGCGCCTTCCGTCATCCATCTATGTGCCATCCGTCACGATGATCCGTGGAATGCAGAATGTCCCGGCGTGAGGCAAGATCTTATACAATTTCATGCACCAAACAGAGTTGGTCCTTACATCGATTAATGTGCTGCTTCTCCGTTGCAGCTGGGTGCCTGGTCGCCCGATTTAGCGGATGGCGAGGGGGACGACTCGGACACGTGCGATTCGTTTATGAAAATGGGGGGAAGGTAGTACGCGCTCCAGTGAACAGCTATCAGCATCTCCAGGACGCCGGATGCAGATGACATACTACAAGGATCAACTTCTGTAACTAATGTCAACCACAGTTTCCTGGGAACGGCGACTGCCATAAGACTTCAAGCTTCAAGTTGTTCTACTTTCGGCCCGGGATCAGTTGGTTTCAATCTCGTGCAGTAAACAAAGTCAGTAGGTAAAGCCTGGGCAAAGACTGTCTATCCATATGCAATGCATCTTCAAGTTAGTACTGGACTCTTGGACCTGTCCCGAGTTCATTGGAACGTATCTCTGTCGGGGTAATTCAGTTTCTGTTGCTGCCTTACCGCGTGGTGCATTCGGATCGCCAGTGAAATCCTGGCCTGGCGGAGGTGTAACAAAACACGCTCGTGTGGCGGCGCGTGGTGATTATCGATTATTCACAGCACGCTAACCGCTGGAGTAGAGTTAGAAGGGATATATTTACACTAAATCAAGAGCTGTGCACTGTGACATGTTTCCTAGCTTTCTGTCATGCAGAGAAGACTGTCACCAGACACAAACAACACGGCAACAAAATACACAACCAGTGAACCTTTCTCGAGCCCACTGTCATCATCAAACACATTCGGTCGAAGTCCGAGCTTGGATTCGGGGGCGTGAGCAATGGTGGTTATCATCGCCTGACGGTCCCACCAGCGGGTCTGCTAGGCGGTCCGCGTGCTGCGTAGTGCTCTGCCTCGCGTGCAAGTTCTGCGCTATTTGTTTCAGAAAAAAATCGGGACGTCAATATCGCAGTTGCAGCCGAGATCAAAGAAAAGGACCGTACGCGGCGGCGCTCTCGGGATCACTAGCGCTTGAGGTATCGGTCTCTCCAGTCTGTCCTTTGACCTCGCCCTTGGTATCGACACCATCGCCCGTCCTAGCATTGGAGAAAGGGTCGGTCAGACAAGGGCAGAAAGAGTAACGATGTTACGACGGGAGACTTACCCCTTGATGTTCGAATCACTAATCTCGCTGTGAGGATCCGTGGTACTACCATCACTGTGGACAGATCATCGATCAGCTCTCAAGTACGTCATAGAACAAGGCATCTTTCACTACGTACCTGCCTTTCTTCGAGGCCGTAGCTGTATCTTTGGTTGTGTCAGACATGACTGATCAAGTTGATCCGAGGTATGACCGGTGTATGAGTTGAGAGGGAAGAGGTTGATAGTAAAAGAAGCGTTGCTCCATAATGGCGTCCCATCCACGGACTTAAATAACTTTTCGTGGACCACAGCGTTGATTAAATCGGATGGCTATCCCTACAATGAGGCGTGAGAACAGGGCACTGTCAGTGGCCACTGGGCTTGGCAACATGAATAAACACTGCTTGCAGCGGATATCCGCGCCTCCGTCCACAGATAACACTGTTAACACAGGTCTTCACAGAATCGCATTGTCCGATTCTCCGGCAAATGCCAGTGAAAAATGGAAGTGAAACCGCTGGGGATGGCCACAGTGTGGAAAGTTCGCAGAAAAGTCCCACTTTTGTCTTTGATTCTATTGATGCTGTCGACGGAGTCACGGAGGGCAGTCCGCCCAAACCTGATAGCAGTGCACACTGCACATGGGCACTTTCTCCGAGTCTCTATTATCCACGGCCATAGGACTCTGAAAGCACCGCATCCCGTTCGATCTGCGCAGTTAACCGGAGTGCCGCCCAGTTAGTACCACGGTGGGGGACCACGCGGGAATCCTGGGTGCCGTGGTTTCTCTCATCTTTTTTCCCGCTCACTAATCCTCTCACCAGTGCCTGCTCAGATTACGCATTCCGATCGTTTGAAGGAGTTATACCCACATCGTTGAGCGTACAAGTACGACCACCGCGACGGGCCATACCATATCATATGGTATTCGCATCTTCAGATCCCCGTGCAATTGGCATCTTCCATCTTCATTTGCCACAACCGTTCAAAGAAAAGGTAACAATTCACTATCAACGTCTTTTCACTTTACACATACCATATATCGTATACTATATTAAAGACTATGAGATGTAAAAATATATGGAGCAAATCGTATCTCGAGGAAAGATGGTTCGTGTGCTTGGGGTATAAGTACGATAGATCATCTTTCTGTGCCCTTCGCCCTGGCCTGTGCAACTCGCATTTCATCACCCTCTCCTTCGTTTGGGGAAGGTAAAGGGACTGGTTCCATCCGGTTACGCTGAACATCCTCTGGAGGTGCCATAGTCACATTTACGTGCCCTCCGTCATCCATCTCTGCGCCATCCGTAGAATGCAGGATATCCCGTGAGGCAAGATCTTGTACAATTTCATGCACCAAATCAAGTCGGTCCTTAGGCAACCAAATGATGCGCTGCTCCTCCACTGCAGCTGGATGCCTGAAATCGGTTGTCCCTTCGTCTTCTGCCGATTTAGCGGATGGCGAGGGAGACGACGTGCGCGATTCATCTGTGAAAATAGGGGAGGGTACACGCTCCAGTGACCGACTATCACCATCTCCAGACCCTCCCTCATCAGGGCGCTGATGGGAACCAGATGCAGATGCGTTGGCAAAGTCTACGGCTTTAACGTCCCCTGAGAGAACGGGGGACGGTACGCCAACCTTCGTAGGAACCTCCTCCGGTTTGACCTCCACGCCACCGCCATAGGATCTATCAGCGAGTGAAAGCGGTAGGAATTTAATGAGGGGGCCATAAGAGTTCAGAATGGTATTTTGAAAAAATGCCTAACCCGGAAGTAAGGACATGTGATAACAAACGGACATCAAAGTGATGCTCACCGTGAAGACAATCAACACGACCATCAGGGCACCCTCTGGAATTGCACTAGGTGAATCATGACTGTTCTGAGCGAGGAAGAATAGGGCACATAAACAGAGTTGCTGGACATAAAGCCCCACAAAGAGATGCTGAATCGCTTTAGGGAAGAAGAGCCCACCAGTCTCGCTAGAACGAGGTTGATCGTTGACCCAAGTGAAAAGATATTTGTACAGAAGGTAGAACAGAAAGAAGGATGCAAACGCGAGGCCATTGATGATGGGAGATATGATGGAATAGCCGAACGTGATTACAACCAGTTGAGTCATTGCGGGGAAGAGAGTACCCCAGGCCGACATGCGGGGAGAGTACTTGATTGCGTACACGGAGCGTGGGGTCGAACCGAGAAGAGTGATTTTGACATAATACATAACTAGAGGCACAGCCTGAAGAAAGCCGCTGCCGGTTCCGGAAAGGCCTTGTAGTAACACATAACTGTCCCGGCATAAGATATCAATCAAGTCAACTAGGGTGAAACTCACGTAAGAAAGAATGTGGAGGATTTTGGCAAATTCTGGGCCAGCAGTGTCGGAACTGATGTCGGGCTGTTACTATCCCAGGTAAAGATGCGATGATTCCAGACGAGAGGGTGACAACCAGGAAGCCGTTCTAACTCTTTTAGAAATTGGCCGATGACAGGTATAATTCACACATACGATGACTTGAAAGAGGAAAAACCGATCCATTAAACTTAGCTCCACGCCTGTCTTCTGAGGAATACCTTCCAAGCGTGCCAGTATCCGCAAGACTATCGGCACTAGCATGAAGAGCAACGCAAGCAATACGGAGGGGAGGAAACCCTGAATCAAGCTGATAACCACGCCCGGGAGAGTACAAACCCAGGCGAGCCAGTGATAAGTCGTGCACAGGGAGTGGATGTTCGAAATGGCCCCAATGAACGCCACTAGACGATAGATTAGACTCGCCACATTAGATTTAGAAGCGACGAACCAGGGATTGCCCACACGATAACCAAACCAACAGTTGCAGACCAAGAAAGTACCAATCGTACGCGGCGCTCGTAAGGATTCATGACTAAATTATCCCAGATTACGTCCTCGGGTGCAACTTCGATGTATTCCAGCGACCCAGACATGCGATATGGTTCATGGTGAATAAGGGTTTGTGCCGCCATGTGTGCAGCGATCTGTTTGTTAAACAAGATAAATGCTCCATTCGCGGGGGGTAGGTCTGATCTGAGAATTCGGCCACAGGGCGGGCTTTAACAAGCGGTATCGTGACCGGAACTGTGGGATCGCCACATTCAATTTGCCAGTACCGATACGATGTACTCGGTCTGTCACTTGCGCTTCCGCAGCAGTGGTCCGGGCGATGTCGCGAGCCAGGATATCGCGTCTCTGCTCCAATTGCACGTTCAACTCGTGCACTTGTTCGCGTGCCCATTCGATCGTGTCGACCTTCTTTCCCACGAACGGAATGGAGAAAGGCAACCAAGTGAAAGGCGGTAACCGATGTGTTGGTCGATCTTCTCTTGGCACCAGCTCCTCGACGGGGACAATACGAGCGGCTTCCGGGTCATTCGAGGGGGTGGAACCCTCTTCCTTATGACCAGCCTTCGCAGTCTTCTTCTCTTTCTTGCTATTTCGCTTGATCGCTTTATTGAGAAGAGATGTTTCTACTGATTCGAGCATCTTGCATGCCTTCAATCGACGGTTGTATAGCTCGGGCATGTCCCCAAGATCACGGTTTACCCATACTTTGCGGACACCGCCTGGCAGGTGACTGAAGAGGCGGGTAAGGGCGGATTCTGAAAGATATTTGGGCGGAATGCCAGTGACCAAAATAGTGCAAGCTTGAGCAGTGGAAGAATGGGCGCGACTGATAAGGTAATGCTGGCGCACGCGAACGTAATGTGCCATCTCATGTTTGATGTTCCACCAAATCCATACTATATGGAATCATCAGGAATCATCACAGAGAGACCTTTGGTACTTACTCGTGAATATCCAGGTGAGTATTAGTTGTCCCGCATACGACTCTGCTGGGTAGACGCAATATTGCCGAAAATAAATTTATCGAGACCTGAATGGCCAGGAACACCCGTATTGACGGAAGTGAGAGGGAGAAGAACAGCCCAGGATATGAGCCAGATTGGTAGCATAACGCGGACCATCATGCGGAGGAAACGGACGAAAAAGTAACAGTCCAGTCCGTTGATATTCTTGATCTTACGATAATCCGCATTAAAGACAGAAATGGGCCATCCCAAGAGGCGAGGGGATAATGGCTTCTGTCTCTTCCTATACGATGGTAAGCAAAACACTGCAAAACAGAAGCACATACGCACGATTCGAACACGGATAAACTCCTGGGTTCATAAACGAGGCGAAAATAGCGTCGCACAAGAGTAAATGTAGATATTTCAACACCGGCATGATACTGTTCAAAACCAAGGCCGTCAAAAGGTTTTGGTTGAGGCAGTGGTTGCCCCGCTAATGTCAGACCTATAGCCCAGATATGAGAGCTGGACGTAGGGGAGATGAGCGAGACGTACATTGTAGACTGTAGAAGTTAAAAGAAAGGGGTTGTGATCTGAGGGAGATATAAAAGGGGCGTTGGTGAATGGAGCCATGGCCATTGTTGGCGGACAAGAATAAGAAGACTGTTGTCACTTGCCTGAACAGGACTGCCACCGTTGTGACGTCAACGCCCAGCCGCGGAACCCTCTCCACTTGCCTACAAAAATTGTTGCTTATATATTCTCCTCTTCGGATTCGTACCAAATCGCACCATGTGAAACCGTCTACCGCATGTGATATCCAACTCAGGACTGGCTTGGCAGTCAGTTCAAATGGTCGCAGCCGCAGCCACGGCCAAGCGCATATTACAGGGAAATGACTGGTTTTGTAGCACTAGCGTATGACTTGTTCTAAGAAATGGTAGGCACACGCCTCACTGTAGGCAGCATTCGACGCGCCCAAGCCAAAGCACACGATGCATGACGCTCCACACTTGATCGGTGAACTCATACCCAGCCCTCTGGTTTTGGACTATATCTTTCTCGCGAGCTGTGGCTTCAACCCGTTCAGCAATCATCTTCAAGGTTGGCCCCAAGCGATATCGCTGTCACCCCACTAGTAAACTCTATGGGTTTCGGGAACGCAAGACCCCAGGTCGATGCCTGCTATCATACTTCCTTGGTACTGTGTCACGGTACGTACTATCCGGGCGCCGCGGATGAATATTCGATCGATGGATGCATTACAGTGCAGGTTCCCCGGCGCGGAGGTCTTACTCCTCTGCCTTCCATTCTTCTGGCGCTTCAGCTGTCCGGTTGGATGGCACCCTAAGTCGTAATACATGGAAAGCCAATTGACTCTCAAGAAGATGATCTCATGATAAGAGCAACGAAAAATAATCTGGAGCACCGTGCTCAAGCGCACAAACAAACCATTCAGACACTACATGCCTCAATTACCCGTATCCAAGTCCTCACTCATCTTCATAATAAGTCTCCCCCTTTCTTGGGCGTCGTGCGGCTCTCAACGATCTGCCCCCGGACACCCCTGTCTACCGGGGCAACGACGACCTCCGAAACGGCAGAAGGCGAGTACATCGGCTCCGTGGGCGTGGGAGGCGAGGACGAAGACGAGGATGAGAGGGAGGGTGAAAGCGAAGGCGAGAGCCACGACCCGCGAGAGAGACTCAGCGCCGGTGGTGGCCGCGCGATGCGCATGTCCAGCCGTCCGCAGCGCGCGAGCAGCTGAGGTGTCGTCGGTGGCGTCTTCGGGGGCAGGCCAAACAATGACCGCGCAGATGCCAAGACCGGCCGTTTGACGCGGTCGTTGGCGGCAGCCCTAGTGACAGGGCATTTCCGGACGACGGGGTAAATGTAGCAACAAAAGAATGCGGCGATCGCCAGGCAGGCTAGCGTTATGACGACCACTGCGAAGAGCGTGACGTCAGATGGGGCCAAGTCGATAAAGAGATTATGCGCGCCGGTGAGTGGGCTCAGCGGGGGGACGTGAACATAGGTAATCCTGCCAGATTCGTCAGGTCCGACTGGATACGTTGCATCTGAATAAACGGCCAGGTGGTCGGCATTGGCGCGCTGCATTCTCCTTGTTGCCAGGGAGAGTAGAGGTATCCCCAGAAGGTGAGAAGATAGGAAGTACGGCAATTGGACTGGTCGGCCATGGCCTTAAGGGCAGAAAACTGTATATCATGACGGACCGCAAAGTCAGCCCACGAAATACACACATTTAGTCATGGAATTCATTCCCGCAGTCAGACGTCCTACATTCCCGCCAAGGGACTATTATGACAGTGGTCGTATATAAGTTGGGAAACATCCGGGATCTGAACGCACAAACATCCAACCAACGAAGTGAAATGTCTACACAGAAGGTTTACCGACTAGTTCGTCTGAGCACCAACGGCCTAGTTGGAGATGGGGTTGGCAGAGTCAGCTGGAAGTGGCACCAAGGGACTTACCAAGCGTTTGAGATGTTCCATGAATACTTGCAAGCTAACATCATCTGTAAAGATAGGCTGCCCAGCACTGCCAGTTTGACTCGCGCCATACATTCCAGCTGACATGTGTGTCGTCGACGGATTCAATTTTGAGAGAAGGAATCGGGCTTGGCTGCCGCCCTGATCGCAAACAATATATCGGGGAATCGGAAAACGGTCTACCAGCAAATCCTAGCACACGAGGAAGTTCATCAGTCATATAGATGAGATCTTGATGAAGTCAAAAGTGAATACGGACTTGAGCATCATTTGTGGGGATCTCAAGAAGTTCTTTCAGATTCTCATAACCCTCCTGGTCTTGATAACCTGCCTTGCGCCATTGAGCGACCGTTTCGCCGTGGAATATAAGAATATGGAAGAATGTATCGAGGAGCAAGACGACGTCCGGCTTAATGGAGACGCTATCGAGTAGCACCGGTTGGGGAGCGGTCTCTAGTCCATAAGACATAAGCGTGGGTTGGATCATGATAAGGGAGTTGTTGACATCCTCCTCGTTAAGAATGTGCCTGTAGAAAGCTGTCTCATCCGGACTGTTGTTGAAGACCTGCAAGAATTGACTGCGGCGCAGATGGAACATGAACTGAGGGTAGATACTGAAGTTGTCGCTGAGCCTGAAACTTGTTGGGTCCTCCTTCCGATAGTCAGCAAATTTCTGGCACAACCGAATAAGCATGCGGTCAAGCCAACGCAGCACATCGGGAGAGTCATCGATTTCGGCTTTGAATACTGCAATGCGCGCCATTAGCACAGCTGCCGCTTCCTGATCAAACGACGCCGCAATGCTTGGTGAACCTGCCTCAGCGAAGTTGCGTGCGATGGTGGTCACACGCAGTCGCATTTGGCCTGTCGAGTGCTGGTAGTGAGTAACAAATTGGATGAGTCCACGGGAACCTTGCTGTAGCGGCTGCCCCGCAGGTGTGACGACTTCGAAATAGACAGCCTCAGAGGTGCGCGGATTGATGGTGTTAAGTTTCCAGGCTGATGTTTGTCCAATGCCGATTTCGGTTTCGCCAACACAGGCGGATTTTTTGCCCGTCGATATTGCATGTCCAATGAGCCCTGAGACTTTTAGTTCTTTCGTGGTCTGTATAGCGACATTAGGATATCAAAACGCGTCAACTTTGATTATTGCCATCCAGACCTGAACATCGAAGGTGGCGTTGAATCCCATCGCCAGGTTGCCCTGATCATCTTTATTGAACACGCGAAGGAAACTTTGCTTGAAGATAGACGTCGCAAACGAGTCTGAGAGCACGATAACGCCGTTTGTGGAGTTCGGTAGCGCTTTCATTTCTAGAAGACCAACTTGATCTAGACAACCGGCGAAGAGGTCGATCGCATGGCCGTTGTTTGATGCGCGCTTCGCTAGGCCCTCATAGAACTACACAACCATTAGCGCGATTAGAAAGAAGCTGAACTCGTGGTACACAAACCTTTGTTGCTCGCTTGAAATGTTTCACGCTATCACGGTCAATGTCGTGGTGTGACCGAATTGGCTCCTTAAGCTCGTGACTAACAACCATACCTGGTCCCTCGGTTGCGGCACCACCAGCAAAGAGCATGATACGTGCACCCGAATTGGGGAAGGTCGTCTGGCATGCATACATTAGTTTAAAAAATCATAGAGAGGCGCATTCGGTGTACTTCTAGCAGTCCCACGGCGACGCTTAGTGCAACACCGGTACAGCGAAGCGGTCGTTTGTCACTCGCGACAGGCCATGGGTCGCGTGTCAGTGACTCGAGGATGCCCGTGAGCTGGAACTCGCATTGAGAGACAGGGAGAAGGAAGCGAGCGGCACCGAAGGCCTGCGGGGGCATGGGCTGGCCGGGTCGGGGGGCTGCTCGGTTCTGTGCACTCAGGCCAAGCATATCCTGAATCTGCTTCGGAGTATACTCCTTTCCACCACGAAAAACGTAGGATTTACTGCACTCTGCATAGCCGATTTCATGTACTTGAGCCTGGAAAGCATTAGGCGGGCAGACAATGGGGAAATAATCGGAACTCACCATAGTGCCGAAGGTAACAAGACCAACTAGGGCAAATGGAGGGAGGAGGCTCAAGCTCACGACAATCGCATCACGGAGAGCCTTAAGGTCATCGGCATCGAGGCATGTGTCAACCACGAAGAGAAATATTGGAGGTACTTGAGCAGGACGGCTAAGCGTATACTCTATGGTCGTGTATTTGGGCAACAGCTCTGCAGGAAGATTTGTACTGGAAAGGTCTTTGTAGTGGGGAGGGAATGCATTGCGTGTGAGGCAGAACGGACAAATCCATAACTTTCCCCGAATGTCAATTTGGCTAAGCACGCAATTAAGTGAATATCGGGGCGCATACATGAAGACGAGGCACACCAGTAGGGATTTAAAACGGCTCGACAAGGGGTTGACTTGCAAGTCACAGGCTCGTAAAGCACAGGGGGGAGATCATCCCTCTGCTTCAACGGGATGTAAAGAGCTGCAATTGGGACTACGGTGCGATTGGCCTCAATGCGAGATGAGGGCCAAACGTTCCAAGATAGCCGAATGCCTGAAAAAAAGCATGAAATCAGCCCGCCTGGGAGAGTTTGTACGGAATACACACCGTCACGCTCCTCTACATCTTCAAAACTCATTTTGTGAAGAAAAGAGACGGGGAAATACTAGGTGTAGGAAAGGCTGATTGGAGAACACGTCGCGACTTGTGATGGCACTGCCAGTGACAAATCGAGACAAATTATTCCCACACGCACCACGGCTAACTCGGAGTCTCGGACTACTCTCGGAACCTGCAAATCGAACTGATAGACTGTGTCAACCGTATATTGGCTCTTCAGAGTCGCCCGAAGCTGCAGAATTTGTCCCGGAATTATGGCCTCTGCTATCCCTTTCCCTGTAAGCTTTCTCGAGTCGGTTCACCAGGGTTCAGTCGACCACGCTATCCGTATTCTTGTTCCCAATATTCCTCTTTTATTCCTCTTTGTAAGTATTGACCCTGTGATCTTGTTACTGTACTAGTATCTAAATCTTTGCCAGGCGCTCCACTGCAAGCGGACTAGCTCCACAATACCCGTCCGTTGCGGTCAGCGCTCCGTGTCTCAGGTACATCCGTACTTGTGGATGATGTGGTGAAGTGGGTTAAGGAACATAATCCAAGGCCGTACTATGTTGTGGTCACTGAGAACCTTTCTTTCTAGCCGATTCTGTAGCTAAATGATCAGGCAGGCGTGATCGACCATAATGGCTACCTTGAGTACATCATTCAAAACACTTATCGTCGTCAGACTCCACAGCTGACGTTGGTAGGCTGGTCCTCAAAACAGACAAAGGCGCTCTTGCGCCACTCCACTCATGTCCCGCGCCTTCCGATATTGGCGCCCGAAGTCTCGATGATGTCACGAAGCCGCCGATATGGGCTAAGTCCAACGTTCGTACAATTTTATGCTGGATTTATTGTTAGCGTGGATCCTAGGCTTACAACAAGCATGTCTTAGATTTCCGGAATGGTCTATTCCAAACCGCTGGTTGCTTTTGTTTGATTCGGTAATCGGTACTAGTCCTATTGATTCTCGCTGGAATGTGTGGGCGTGCCTGGGAGCTCCATCCTATGCCGCTCATACTTGTTTCGCCTACGCCGAGCGTGACTCTTTATATGGGCATCAACTATCATTTACGATAACGCTGATGGCACACATTACGGCAGTCGGACTGCTGCAGTGTGAAACCAAATACTGTACCCACAGGGCTGGTGCCAGGGCGCAATTGCGCACTCCACTAATCGATGAGCCTAAATCGAGCACATGCGGCAGGGACAGGCTCTCTTTCTCCGTTCTTCAGGCGCTTCCACGAAATACGCCTTGTACATTTGTCGCAAGTGGCGGTCGCGTCCAATTGAACGGGTTACGAGTCGAAGTTCGAACCAGTTTGCCGTTCTAGTAACAGTGCAAGCTTCTGAAACTCGGCGCAAACGGATTTCCTCAAACATGTCAATAACCTAGTGAAGCGATCCTTCAAGCTTCAATTCCTACACCTGCAGGCGGCTTCCGCATTGACTACATGTATCCGTTTTGATCGGTGGTAGATAGACCACTCCAGTACGATACTTGGAAACCCCACTACGCGACTGTCTTTTCCCATGCACACTGATACCTCATGTGAGCGGGCCTCTGTGAGGCATAATTCAAAGCCTTCAGCCTGTCCCTTTTTTCACCGTCGGTACTAAACAGAATCGTAAAGTTCATCACAATCAGCGATTACCCCATTGCCTCCAAATTCCACTGTCCCTATCTAAAACATTCTAGCCTGACAGTTTTCTATGCTAATAGGGATTTACATTTACTCCACCCGCCGGTCCCGGCGAGAATATGCCGACTCTACATGTCATCCATGAATTATGCCTCGCGCTTGAGTTCAAATATCGAGACGATAGGACGTTCAAGGCCAGAAATGGGGCAATAATATCGAGTGAGACTGTTAAGCAGAAACCTGAAAGCTTCGGTTAAGGGGGGGAAGAAGGGAGCTCTCGTCCGTGAGAAGCGTCAAGTCCTCAAGGGAAAGCCGTGCATCACAAGACCAACTTGTTATCGATTGCTTGAACGTGACTCGCGCATGGTGAAGTGCTTAGAAGTCTGAGGCCACGTCCCCTTTTTAATTCCGCATTTGGGCTTTATAATCTTCATCCGGCCATCTTTCTGGCAAGCATTTACAGATAATACAGTAGCAAGGATTCTGTCCTTGCGCCCAGAAAAACAGAGTTTTTCACCTCGACTTGGTACAACTGACACCTTGACGCAAAATTTGCAGGGTTGTGCATTTCAGAATACGTATCGATACAAGAGCTGCGCCATAAGTTCGATCACCCAACATGACTAGGTACTTACTGGATGGACGGGACCGATAAATGCACTGGCTAAGGGTTTGGGGTTGTTTGTTCCTGAGAGCGTAACTGGCATTTATGTTAACTTAGAGCGTGACTAGTCGGGAGGTGGGATTCTCCGTGAAACCGTTCAAACCAATGCCTAGTGGGGCGACTGTGTCTGTGGAATTGGTGGACAGGTGACGAACTATAGCACCATTCGGCAAGATGCCAGTTACGATAAGGACATCAGAAATCTCTCGGATGATTTAACATAGGTGGAGATAATGAAATGCTCCACAGGCTCACAGGCCGGCGAGGCCGCTGTAGGCTAGGAAACGTTGGACACAAGATAAGCATCAGCTGACACTAGTAAAAGATGGCAAGCATGCACAATTCATCACCTGGGCGCTGTGTACGGCGTGTGGGGCCTGTGGAAGCGCACCCGTGGGCCGTGGCGCTGCCTGGGTTAAACGACAGGAGTTCCCAAATACAGAGACCCAGACAAGCCGGGACCCAGGGACTCGGGAGGTGGAGCGGCGGAGAAGTCCGATAATGGCCGTGACAGGGATATCAGCCCATACTCGCGATGTCGCATCAGGAACCAAAAAATTGGCTGCGGATTGTGATCACAATATGCGCAGTTACTTGGCCAGCGCGCCAATACAAACGTCGACTGATGCCCAGGTGTAATTTGATGAAAGTCGAACGAGACTGAACTCGTTGGTGGCGCTGTCACGGCCTCGTCACAAACAAACAACTACACAAATAGAACGTGGCATTGGGTCACTCACATGGCATGATGATACACACTCAATTACTCGGCTTTCTGCGAGACTGTCATCACTATTTGGCAACACTGTCTGTCATCGATAGCGAAATCCAGCTCAAACTCTGGAAAGTACGGGAGAAAAGGGTGAGTTATTGTCACGCTTGAGCACCCTTATTTTCTCATACTCTCACAGGGCCTCGATTCTGGCCATCATTAGGGCGCTTGGCGCACCATCTCAGGGCACGGAATGAGGGGCGTCCGCTAATCCTCAAGGAAACGTCAAGAACGTTCGCGAATGATGATCCCCATTGGGAGGGGGCGATCGCATTCGTGACCAAAGTACGCCTCTCTCGTATCTATGTGGTGCACAGCTGCAAGTTCCACGCATTCAAGTCTGGAAGGGCAACGTGTGACCGCGTTACGGGTCCGTCAGAGTAGACGCCCAGTCAGGGCCCTTTTAATGGGCAAATATGCCATAATGAAAATGCACCTTTCGTCCTCCCCAGACTCTTAACCCCTCCCCCCACTCGCCTCCGGCGAGTGTGGTCCTTATCTCTTGTTTTTATCCTTTAATACTTTAACTTCTCTTCTCCATCACGATTTCCTTCTAGTCCTCAACCCTTTCCTTTACGCTCAGCCCTCCTTCACTAACGTTCTGCTCATCAGTCTTCTACTCCCGTTCGTCATGCCTTGTTTTCCTGTTCTCCGCCCTCGCTTCCTCGAGCCGCTCGAAGAGTTTCCGATTGTCGTCCCCTTCCCTGAGGCGAATCTGCTCTCCAGGTGCCTTCCTCGTCCTCATACTCCCCTTCGTGCTATCGTCGCTAACACCCACAAAAGTGAGCCTGGTGCGCTGGGCCTTTTCAATGAAACACCCAGCACCATCGACATGTCTCTTCCAACTCCAAGTATCCCAGTGTTCGCCATGTTCACCGAGTGAGTCATTTCGGACGTCGGCCCCTTGAGCACTGACGGTGACATCCGACCAGTGAGCTCCCGTCCCCTGCCCAGATTCATTACGATACCCCCGCGCCACAATCAGAAGCTATTCAGCCTCCGCCGGCGCCGATGATCAAAGATATGGATTCGTTTTCTGAGGGGACGACCCGAGGAAGTTTCGACTTCACCATGTGCTCCGACAATGGTGATGGACAAGCCCTCCCTTCTGTTGCCTTCTCCCCTCGTCATCCTACACTCTCGATCGAGATTTGGCGAGACGACGTAAATCAAAACACTGTGTTGGACGAGAAGAAGGGAACCCGTGTGGTGATGAAGACGGGCCTATTTTTGAGGTGAGGTTTCTGTACTTGAGATCAATGGTCACCGCTGAGGAGCCGGGGTCAAGGAGCCGGCGACCAAACGTCGCCGTCTGTCATTGTTTCCGTCCGCGGCAGAGGAGGAGCGGCCTGTAACGGCGCCTATTCTCAGGCGCTCTCAGTCCCTCCCCCCAAACAGCCTCTGCCTGATTCGGGATGGCGATGACAGGGATCATTCTGTAGCTCCTCTCCCCGTCGCGGTGGCCAGCCCGTGCTCTGCCCCTCCTACGCTGATGTAGATGCTGTTAACCGTGGTAAGTCTCAATGCTAACTCGTAACTTTGGGATGTTCTGAAGTATAACCTTAGTACTTTCCGTTTCGCAAATCCAAGTACGCGGAACTAACGCTCTTTTTAAGGAGCTTAGTCTCTTGTTGTAAACAATCCTAGGAATAGTACGATGATGCTTTATGTACATGTACGATACCACCTAGATATCCCGTTGCCCATACGGGCGGTGGTATAGATATATCTGACGACGAGATAACCGCGTGGTGAGGATCGGAGAGAATGCTTTGTCATACAGTCTATTTATGACTCTGATCTCTTCGGTTCCGTACCACGTGGTTAGTATATGTGTCCCTCCAAATATAGTAGGATTTTCTCACCGTGATTAATTGGTGATTTGGCGATGGCGATGACAACGATTGAGGTTTCTGAAGATCGACGGTCACGGTCATCTCAGGTTTCTTGTACTACACCGATCGGGAGGTTACTCTGGTTTTCATGGAATTCGTACCTCCCCCTGCCGTGCATAGGGTACTTTGTGCTGATTGCGGTGGGTTTTGGTGAGATAAGGCCGTACAACTATCTAATGCCCATCCAGGAGATCCAATTGTTCCCAATTCCGCAAACCTGTGCATCAATTGTCTCAGGAACAGGTAAGTTCTTCCGCTCTGTTGCTAATCATTGCTTACCACTCAGTGTCTAAGTGTTGACATTACCGAGGGCATCCCGAAGCAAGGTGTGCACATCAAGTCCTCCATGGATGTTCTAGTTTTCTAACAGTAGGTCTATTGCACAGCATCTGTGTCGTATTGCCGAAATTGCGAGCGCTTCCTTGCACCCCCCGCCCAATGGGTGATTGCGCGGCCGGAGTCTCAAGAGCTCCTTGCCATCTGCCTCAAGAAACTCAAAGGCTTGAATCGGGTAAGGCTCACGGACGCGCACTTTATTTGGACGGAACCTCACTCAAAGCGTCTGAGGGTGTCATTGACCATCCAAAAGGAGGTTGGTCATACTTGTTTGCTAAGTGGCGTCGGAACACTCATGTAGAAAGTAGGTATTGACTTCAACAGTTCTTGAGCAAATATTTGAAGTCGAATACTTGGTTCAGCATGGACAATGTCCCGACTGTACGAGACTGGCTGCGAAGAACACTTGGAAGGCCCTTGTTCAAGTCCGGCAGAAAGTTCCGCATAAACGGACGTTCTTGTACCTCGAGCAGCTTATCTTGAAACATGGCGCACAAAAAAATACAATTTCCTTGAAGGAAGTGAAGGACGGTCTGGACTTTTTCTACAGCCAGCGGAGTCATGCAATAAAAATGGTGGAATTTCTATCTGGAGTTGTGCCTATCCGGTGAGCATCGCCTCCTTCGATCGTTGTTGTGTTCATCGAGATTTAGATCGAAGACATCTGAGCGCCTACTCTCTGCCGACACGCATACAATACAGCCAACTTCAGGTTCACATACTCTGTCGAGATTGTTCCCATATGTAAGGATGACCTGGTTTGTCTGCCAGCCAAACTTGCGCGGCAGCTAGGCAACATTGACCCCTTAACCGTTTGTACCCGGGTCGGCAACTCCCTTCACTTTCTTCATCCCTCGACTTTGCAGTCATGCGAGCTCGTCGCTTCCACGTACTGGCGTACCCCATTCGATTCTCTTGCAAGCGTGTCTGATCTTATGGAGTTCATCGTTCTGGATGTCGAGCCCTCGAGTCGTACGCACGGGAAGTGGGTAATGGCAGATGCCCAGGTAGCGCTGTCTGGCGCGTTTCGTTCCACTGGGGCGTACGAGGATGATCGCATGATGGACTACGAGACTGCCGCATCGACGAACCAGATATTCCACACACGAACACACCTCGGTGGGATCATTCAGCCTGGCGATACGGTGATGGGCTACCATCTGAGCAACAGCAACTTCAATTCGGACGACTTTGCCAGCCTACACGTGGACCGCATTCCCGATGTCATCCTCGTAAGGAAGGCATACCCAAACCGCCGCAAGAAGAACAAGTCGAGAAGTTGGCGACTGCGGAGCATAGCGAAGGAAGAGGGTGAGGAAGGCGAAACTGGGAGCGGACGCGGCGCTGTGGGCCGTATGGGCGGTCGGGATCAGAAAAAGGTGGAGGAGGACTACGAGCTTTTTTTGCGCGACCTCGAGGAAGACCCTGAGATGCGCTCTATGGTCAATCTCTACAAAGCAGATGGTATGAATCCGGAAAGGATAGGTCCCGGACTAGTGATACAAAAACGCCGAAGAAAACGCAACATACGATGGACGTGGATGAAGCTCCAGCACCTATTGCTGAACTAGTTTCAGAGGCAGATGGGGAGGAGGCAGAGGCAGACTTCCCAGAGGTTAAGCTCGATGAGCTGTTAGAAAACTTTGATGAGATGACACTTGGAGAGGGAGAGCAAGAGGAAGATGCTTAGACGCTTGTATGTTTGCTGTATTCCAACCAAGTTACGATCACGTGCTCGATGCTTGACGCGTGCAACCTTTTCTTGTTTGAACTCTCACATGGCCACAAGAGCGAAAACAAGGCGAACTCTCGTTGTGCCGACAAAGAAAGAAAAGGGTCAGTGAAGGAGAAGGCTGCTTCCGTCTCGACAGAAGATGTCACCCATCGGCTCGCATCCACCCTCACCATTTCAAACGCGAAGGGCGTCGGGGCAGAACATTCTGGAGCTCCCGAGTCTATCCAAGACAGACGAATTTCTGTGATGCGTGCAGTTAACGGTGCTTCTCAGGGACTTACTGCAGTGGTGAAATCCGGGTGGAAAGCGCCTAGCGCAGAGCCTTCCACGAAGAAGTCTACGGCCACTCGACACGAGGCATTCAGTCTGGCAGCTTCCGCCCGAAGTGCACTGGGAGATCTGCGCGTAATATCACCCGGCGATGTTGATGTTGAAAGGGCGGCGATTAGTGTGGCAGGGAAATTGCTCAGCCTAGACATGGTGAGCTGCTGATTCATTTACCTTTGAGCTGTCAGGCTTAGTCTTGAAGTATTCACATGCACTGGACGTGCTCTCTGATATGCATCGCAGACTCATCGCATTAGTGACACCTGATCTCATGCCACCCATATCTCGCCCCAGTTTCCAGGTGTCTCCCCCACCTCATGATGTTATAGCGATAATATCTTGCCTCTGCCGCCACAACATCGAAACCCTTGGACTCCACTCTGCTCTTGCTCATTTCAACATATCTGTCTCACAGTCTCATTGCATTGTCTCATTGTTTGGGCTCATCATCTTCAAAGCATACTCAGCGCGATACCCTACTCCTATATTCCCAGACCTTGCACGATTCTCCTGGCCTCTTAAGATGGGTCCTCTGTGCACACAGCTTCCCGCAAAACAGTGCGACGTTTTACTGACGCGGGCATACACTGCCCTTATGTCAATATCAACCCAAGCACTAGGAGCTGCTGAAGCCGTATTTCGTATCAGAAGCTATGCTTTCATGTGCTTGTTGCGCACGAGTGGTTCGACTATCGGGTCAAAGACATTCTGGGACCAAGTTATCAAATCGGCTTCTTCCTTTGCGAGGTCGGCTAGCTCCAACGACAAGGGAGAGGAACGTAGGCTATGTCGTATTGTAACTTCCGCGTTCTCGGAAATACTTGCATTGGTCGAAGAACGTGAAAATAGAGATGATTTTCTTCACGGGGGGCCTTTCATCTCATTTTGCGATGCCTGGATAAACTATTCCAAGTCGGTAAGTAATTATCAGTATGTTTCAGACCCTCGCTTAATCTGCCTAGGCCGACGATGCTGCTGCGTTAAGCAAGGTAATCGCATTGGTCCAATCATCTCCTTCAACGTCCTCCGTGGATGGTGACGAGGAGAAATTGTTGAAAACCTTATCGAATTTGAACCTGAATGACGATGGCAAGGAGGAAAGGCGGGATCATGTTTCTGTATTCCCTCCTCGGAAGGACAAAGGGCCCACGGGAGTCGCTCACATCATGAAGTTGTGCGCATCATTTGCTCGCACTACGACCCTTCTTGCTGGTTTGGGACAACGTGATGGTACGTAACGTCGCACGGTCTCCGAATCATTCGTCGTTTTGACAATCACTTATTAGGCGAGGCAGAGGGCGTGCTAAGCAGTATTTGGGAGACCAACGAGCATGTCAAAGAAGCAAGGGTCGCGCGTCCCCCTGTTGAAATTCAAGACGATTATAGACTTGCCGAGAGTAAGATGAGACGCGCTCTGGATCGGTTGAGACGTGCAGCTATTAAAGTTATCGATGCCCCGGATGGCATGAGGTTGTCGGCTGATGGCGTCGTGAAAGCTGTGAGAACGCTACTGATGGACATTGCCACAACCATGGAAACACTATTGTCCACGGTAAGTACAGTTTGTGACCACGTTACTCTTGCCTTACGGTTTCCGCCTCCAGGATCAGGAATCTGTGTCAGAAGGCTACCCTTCATTGCTTGACCTATTTTTTGTGCTGGCGCGAACAACGCTTGCTCCAAACAATCCCGTCTTGACTGACGCGGCGTATGACCTTCTCTTCAGAGCAGCTCGCCTACTCGGTTTTCAACTTACTAACGATCACGAGTACCCTCACACGATTTCCCCTCCGCCGTCGGTAACCGAGGAGGCATTCGCGAACTTTGTTCGTTGCTTATCCGGTGCTTTCCACAGCCTCGGAGGGACGCTCTACCAAGCCGGAAAATACGGATCTACCATTCGGTTCCTTCGTCGTGGATGTTCCATGGGGGCTGTTGCGCTGCGTCTCCGTAGGAATTGTGACTCAAAGACCCCGGACAATGCTCAGAAGCAGCAAAACGCAGCGGGCAGCAAAGAGACCGAAAGCTGGGGACAACTGCACGACCAACTGTCGCGTAGATGGGAGTTGCTAGGCGTTTGCTGTTCAAAAATTGGTGACCGACAGGTAGGTCAGAGTTTGAACTTGCCTTCCAATACATTCCTCGAGCCTCTTGCCTCCCATAGGGGGCCTACGATGCGTTCATTGAATGTCTTGGGTCGTATGTCTTTCCACGTACCTTCGTAGATTTGGTCCGCACGATCGGGCCTACAAGTGCGTTTGAAGCTGCCCCATCCCTCAAGCAAGCTGCCGTTATCATAGACAGAGTCACATACATGGCTTCTTGTGAGCTGATGCGCGCACCGGCAGAGGTCTCGCTCAAGCGGCTGATAAGCTTTATATCAATTGGTGGTGCGGACAACCACGAAGAGGACCGCCGCTGCATTGTCGGCGCTATACTTGAGCGACAAGTAGACAGCTTAGTGGAAGTCTCTGGAAACCCGACGTACAGAGTGCGGTCGCAGGGCTCCTATCCGACTGTGTCTCGACCTACGATGCAGAGATCGACCCATTCGACGCGCCGGTGCCATGCTAAGGGGTTTGGAGCTTTCCTACTATACTGTTATGCCTGACGGGGGTGTCCAGTTGGAAAATCTACAGAAGAAATTAAAACGCTTCTGAGCCTTGAGGTACGTCCTTTCCCGCTCATCGTCAGAATTCTTATTTATCATCTCTGTTTCAGAATGTCGGACGAGATTCTGCGCTTATGCATCTGCTTGCACTGTATAGAGCGGAAATGCACATGTGGCTTGCCCTGCACAAATATCGTCAAGCCCCCCTCAACAGTACCCGCTTATCATTCAACACGCTCAGGATGCCTACCGCGTTCTTAAGGGGTGGATCCACGGGACCCCAGGGAGACAGCCCAGGTGAAGGAATCACCTAAACAGACCAGGACTGCTCGCAAGGCAAAGGGAAAGACGGCCTCTGTCCGTGCCGTTGCTGCGGCTACGCGTAAACCCAAGACATCGAAAGCAGCCCCCACCACACCGAAGCGCCCGCGCAGTAAGCATGCGACCACTGATTCTTTTCGTTGTTTTTAACTTGTGCATACATCAGGGTCCGACCCATTTCAAGAAGCTAAATCGCCGGTCACTTCCAAAGTCGAGAAAGATATCGCAATCATGCGAAAATATTCTCGTCGGATTGTATCACTTATGAGTACGCCCACTTTCCTTGGACTCCGTTCTGCTTGACGTTCACCTCCTCATTTAGACATGACCATCCACCTCGTCGGCTTCATTGGGCACGTTATCCTCAAACTTGAACTGTTGCAAGTTGCAAGACAGGTCTGCGAACACCCCTCGATTTGTCAACATGATGGTAAGTCCTGTTGACGAATACCGGCCGGACCCTTGGTGACACATGATCAAGACTTTGTTCAGCTGTCCGTTCAATTGGCGCATGAATACGCGAAATTGGGTAAATTAAGGGAAGCCGCCGGCGTTTACAAGCGCAGCTTGAATCCCACGCAGATCCAAACCGTGTCTAGTGATACTAGGGTTGTTCTCCTTCTGCGTCACGCAGAGTCGTTGACCAAGATGGCGATGTCGGTCAGAGGTAATTCATTTGTTGCTACTATTTCCATGCCCTGACTCCGCAACTAGCATTGCTTTATACAGCGAGGCTTTACATCTATCGAAACCTTGCCAATGAATGAGGGGGAGTCCTCAACTCTTGATCGGGTGCATTCCCATGCGAGTCGCCTCCGACGGGCTGCGTTGGCTGCGAGCGTGTTTGCCGGGATCAAACTCGCTCAGGTGAGCCTCTCTCTTGTTTTGCGCTAAGCGATGTGTTGACACCCCCTAGGATGACCTTACTCAATCACTCACAGTCTCCTGCAGGCGATCCGACTATGGCATCGTGCTGTCAGCACACTATCTCACCTAAGCTCGCGCGAAGGCCCTGCAGCGGCACCTCAGCCTTATCAAATCCATTCGATGTGTCGTCCGACAGCGGAAAATCCTCACCAACGAAAGACGAAAATCACTCTTCTGTGTTATATCGCGATGTTGCATCGTGCCCGTACGTTCACAAATGGCCTGGAGTGGCAAATTGCAGAGGGCATGTTCGAGACGACACTGTCACTTGCGAGTGCGTATCTCCGCAGAGGATCGGTTCGAGAGGCAGAGTATTTCATCCGTGAGGCTGAGCAACTCGCCAGTTCACTGAACGCACCGGCTCTGCTCTGCCGGGCTCTCGCGATGAAAGTCGAAGTTCAACTACAGCTTCGACAGCTCGACACTGCACTAACCACGCTACGCGCGGCGACCAATACCGTGGATGGCATAACAGGCCCCGATGCGGCCAGGCTGCGCAAGCTGGACGGGGAGTATAACGAGCTTCTGTTGCAGAATAAGGATGCCAGTTGCAGTATACGGAGGCCTTACAGATGTTGGAAGAGCTGGATAAGATGTTTTCAGGGCTTGACGCCCATATTAGGTATGAGATTTACTTCACTCTGCGAGCTGAACTCACGATCCTCCAGACGATCAAGCACCTCACTATCGAGTCCTCTCCGCTCAAAGGAGAGTTTGGAGCCCCCAGCCCCTGCTCTTTTCTCCGCAGTCTTGCGGCAACATAGTAAGCGGTTTCACTTGAGTAACAGTGACAGCCTTGTTCTTATCTGCAGTTAGTCTGGCTGTTACGCAACGATATTGGTGATGAATACGAGAGTTTACTGCACAAGTTGTCTCGGTTGGCCCCATTGGCTGATATTCAAGTAAGGGTTTCGTTGGAGATATCACGGTCTCGGGTAGTCATACGTCTCACAGGCGGAAGAGCGATCCTTACTGGCGAGGCTGACACTTCACGACGTATATGAACACTTCCAAGAGGATATGTTTCTCAGCAGTATCAGAGAGTCGGGTACGTTTACCTCATACGAATGGTCCACACAAGCTGAGAGTCATGATCAGTACTTTCACTCCCGATGGGAGCATCCGGGGACAAATATCTATTGACCACCACGTCAGCGCAAGCGATCATGCGTACACTGACGGATGCAGGAAAGTTATTTCATTCAGCCCTCACCTCAACTGCGCACTGTGGAAGTGTGCCCCGAGTCCGCGAAGCGGCAAGTTCTTTGGCACTCATTCAATCATTTCAATCTTCTTTGGGGGAAAATGACAGCTCTCTCCTCGTTGCGAACTTACTAGGTAAATCATACCTCCTTTAATTGTGTTTTGTCGTCAAGCTGACGCGCTTTAAATCCAGACGTGTGCGCTAATATCACTTTGAGGCGGGAAATGCTCGAAGTCATTTCCTATAAGCTTCCCTCAAGAAACCGGGATGACCTCCGCTGGCCTCTTCTTTCTGCTGACGGCGCACGGCCAGAAACCTCGAGTCGTAGAATGAATAAGGGGAAAATATTGCCAATTGACTCGGACGACGACAATGACGAGCAGTCCGAGGATTTACTGCTTGCCGAATACTGGGAATATATTCGCTCGAAATACCAACAGTTGCCACTCGACCTAGCAGGCCTCGCCGGCTCGAAGGTCGACGTGTTGCCAGTGAATTGGACAGTAGTCCACATCTATCTGACCGAAGATCAGAACACGATGTTTGTCTGTCGACAGCGCGCTAACCAGCGGCCTCTCATCCTTTCCTTGCCTCTAAAGGGGCGCAGAGAAACAGAGGAGGATGAACATCTCACTTTCCAGGACGCCATTGCGGAGCTCCGGGAGATCGTGCGACTGAGTGACGAGAGTACCAAAAGTGCGATTTCTGTCAAAGGACAAGATCAACGTGCCCGCGCTGCCTGGTGGGCAGACCGTGCTGCATTGGACAAGAGATTGAAGGAGCTGTTGGAAAGCATAGAGTTCTGCTGGTTTGGCGCTTTCAAGGTATGTCCCAAGTCGGTTGGTTTGCTTGTCTATTGGTGACTTTGCGCAGACCGTCCTCAGCGAACGGGTGTCAGTCCCGCAGGAAGCCATGTCAGCCTTCCGGAAACGCCTAGACAGGACATTTGAACAGACCATTGGGGCACAAGGGAAAAAACGAAGCATAAATATGCATGTCAACCCCGCTTTGCTTGAGTGTTTCTCTCGACTGTCGCCGAAATGCCGCGACGAGGAGTTGGAAGACCTCGTCTACTTCATTCTCGACCTGTATCAGTTTCATGGCGTGCAAGTTGCCATTGCGGAGGTCGATGTTGATCATGTTGTGGTTGACCTACGTACGGCACTCGAGGAACACGCCGCAAGGGTGCGCGGCCGTTTTAGTTCCCAGGAAGACGAACACGTGTTCCTGGTGCTAAACCGATGTTTACAAGAGATACCATGGGAATCACTCCCCATCCTACGCGGGAGGAGTGTCAGTAGGATACCGAGTGTTGACTTCCTTATCGACAGACTCGAGCTTGCTCAGCGCCGTCGCCAATCAGGGAGCCGCGACTCTGATCACTATGACGGTTACACTCGACTCGACTCGTCGAGCACATACTACGTCTTGAACCCGAGCGGTGATCTTGAGGGAACCGAGCGTCGTTTCTCCCCCCTGCTGAAGAGCATGCAATCAGTCGGATGGGACGGCATCATCGGTCGCTCTCCGAGTGAGCAAGAGTTCTCGCACGCTCTCTTGAAGAATGAGTTGGTCATGTGAGTTCTAGCTTTATCTCGAACTGCGTAAATACTCTCTGATACCTTTTCTTCTAGTTATTTTGGTCACGGAGGTGGCGAGCAATACATACGATCGCACAAGATTCGGCATTTGCCTCGGTGTGCCGCGACCATGCTCTGGGGTTGTTCTTCGGGCTTGCTGAGGGATATGGGTGAATTTGACCGCATCGGGACACCCTACAATTACATGCTCGCAGGATGGTGGGTTACCTTCTTCAACCTTCTATCACTTTGCACTCTTAATTTATTTGACGGTCGCAGTCCAACTTTGATCGCGAACCTCTGGGATGTCACGGATCGTGACATCGACAAGCTCACACAAGCCGTCTTTGACAAAATGCGCCTTACTCCGGCAGCACGTCGAGAGAAGTTCAGTGAGTCTGATGAGAGGGACGGAATCTCCATCGTCAGGGCTCTCGCCGAAGCTAGAGAGGTCTGTAAATTAAAGTATATTACCGGTGCAGCTCCCGTAGTATATGGTATACCTTTTTATTTGTAGTATTTTCGTATAATTGATACAGCCTTGCCTATACACTACAAAGGCAAGCGCAAGCGCAAGAGCACTGCAAGAGCGCGTTCATAGCATGACATAAGCGGGACCACCATGGGATGACATAATCATCAGCAGCTTTTCGTGCCGTACCATGGTCAGCCATCGAACCCTCAAAAGTTGACCAAGCAGCGTGCTCACCAATGTTTTCCCTTAGATTATCCCAGTCCGTTGTTTTTCATGCGGGAAGGTCATTGGCGACAAATGGAACTCCTACCTTGACCTCCTCGCAAAAGACATGAACGAAGGGTTCGTCTTTCCGCCGATTCAGCATCCGTTGCTCTCTTTTTTTACTTATCTCATCTGCTCCTTTAGTGATGCTCTTGATGAGTTACAGCTTAAAAGATACTGCTGTAGGCGTATGGTCCTCACCCATGTAGACCTCATCGAAAAACTCCTGCATTACAACCGTGCGTGTCTCTGCCAAGAGCATCCCTTTCCAGCTCGTCCCTTGATATGCTAACTTGCTTTTTCTGCCAGCAATGGAGAGAACGAAGGATCGTGGCCAATACGTACAGTAGAGGGGGCCTATTTGTTTGTACCCTGTGGCTCAATGAAGACCGCATTTGCGGTACACTTTCGAGATGTCCCACGGACTCCCACCAGGTTCGAGATGAAGGAGCCAGGAATGGCCTCAAACAACTTTCCCAGGCTGTCAACATCTCCAAGAACACCTGTCCGGCGGCAATACGAATTAGCAGGATTTAAATCCATTGCTCGAGTCGGTGGCGGGAAACTAGGAAGAGTGGTGCCTTCCTGGTGAACCCCCTAGGGCCGTGTCCCCATTAAGCCTGTCAGTGAAGACCTTCGACACCTCAACCCTCTACTTGCACAAGTCCAATTCACTTTGGGCTCATGCAAGTAGAGAGTTGCGAGCTGTCGAAGGACTTCGTTGACTGGCCCATTGGGGACAGGGCCCTTGAGGTCCGATGAGAATGACATCAACAACTTGTACAAGCTCTGTCATATCTTGAGGATAGACACAGTGCCAAATACGCTCAAATTATGCCGTTTAGTGAGTTCCTAGTTGCAGAGATATGTCTGTAAATGAGCGGTTACGGGTTGCGGTGTCCAAATGGACTCCCCACGACGACACGAGCACGTTCCAACTCCTGCAGCAGATGCATCCTGGCTGGAACGCCACCGGCTTCCCGGCTCCCCGGCACCCACAGGCAGCGCCCTCCACTCTCCACCCACCCTCGGAGAATACGTACCTTTGAATAAGGATGAGGTGTAATTTCAGGCTTTTACCCCATTCTTTTCGTTCCTTTGCGCAGGCATCTGCCAAAGCTATCAACTTGGGGTGTTTAGGAGACAACGAGTTGAAGGATTGCCGACGCTGGTACCTCTCTCGTTGTTCCTCTTCTTTGGTTGGCGCACTGATACACATTCCAGCGACGCACACTTGATGATGACCTAAGGCGTAACTCGGAGTCTAACAAGGTCGAACAGTGGTCGAACTTCAATCGAACTTTGTATCCATTTAGGGGAAATTCGGTTGGGTTCGTTGTCAACGTCGCAATGTGATTGGCTCTTCTGTCTCACGTGATTGCTACGCCCTGGTGAAGCGCGAGCTAAGTGGTCATCTTCACATCTCCTTCCCAGATCGCCAGCTCCCTCTCAGTAGTGGGTAGTATAGGAAGCATCATAATTGGCCTGCTCCTAGTTCGTCACAACCGAACCAAGCAAGAAGAAGACCCTCGAGGTGCAGTGAGTGGACAGTCGCATCTAATGTGTGCCTTTGTGTGTGCCGAGATAACATTTGGGCAGTCGACGTATCTCTTTCAGAATTCTCGCAGAATCTTCGGTTTTGAACCGATGGCTATCATTTTCAGCCTTGGGCGTTGCTCATGTGGTCGTAAATCGTTTCTTACCTCCCCAGACGTTAACGTTTATGAATTTCCTCTGTGGATAGGACGATGATATTTTTCATTGCGCCATTGCTTTTCTGCTTCAGTGTCTCAAATATCCTGTCACGTATCTCCATCGCGATCATATCGGCCCTTGAGGCTACTCTCATACGATGGTGCTTTCGGACCACTCAGGAATCTAAAGAACTTAAAAGAAGACGACAGCGACGACGTGTGGCAGAGTAGCCTAGCTGTGTTGCGGCGCACACGTGGTGCACTAGTCGAGCCTTCAAAAGAATTTACTCCATTTCACCACCGTCATGTCCCACAAGACGGGCGCATCACATTGAATAATACCGGAGAGTTGGTTGTACGCTGTGATATGTGATCCTGGATCTCTTGTCATGTATGCCATGTTATGGTAACGGAAGACATGTAATTACGACCTCCACAAATGTTGGCCAGACAGAGATCCCCACAAAAAATATATCGAGTCCGAACACCAGGGCAGATAGCACAGCCTCATCATTCACTAGACTTTGCTTGCTCGCCGTCGCCGCGGGGGGTTGAGGACACAAGATTTTTCGGCCGCCTATCTGAGCTTCGTGGCTGGTCGTGTGGTGGGATATCCTCCTCTGGGTACTTGTTCTTCGGAGGGCATGTTCCTGAGGGAGTTGAGGCGTATGTCCCACTGTGGTTTAGCTGGTCTGTTTCCAATAAGGAGGGGGCCTATTGGCAACGCTTGGAAGGGTAGTTGCATCTCTTGTTCAGTGTGCTGAAGTACCTGTCGCTGTGTGGTTTGCCCCCAGCTCTGAGCAAGTAACAATGATCGTGTCCTTCGTCGGTTGTTTGAGAACTTGAGATACAGCCTGTGATCCATATGTACGTCTGTTCGAGAAGCGAACCCTCGATATTTGCGACGCCATCCCGTTGATACATAGATCCTTCTAGTTTGGTGTTTGCAGCCCTCGGAAGGCGCACAGGTCTCGGCACAGGTCTCGGGTAACTTACTGTAGACCGCTGACAGGTCAAACCATTCACATACGAGCGCCGATGCTGTCCTCGCGAAAAGGGTGTGATAACAGGGTTTTCTTGACCTTTCAGAGTTGTCCTCATGGCCCCCGTACTCAAAGTTCTCGAGTTTCTGCGGATCGCAAGGGATTACATCAGACGTTTCCCAGGCCGCGGAGCTTCCCTTTTAGCCTTCCTCGGCCACAAGTTGAACACGTGGTGCCGCTTTTGGCTGGAGATATTTGGACGTCCCAAACCGGGTGAACGTCGATTCGAAGAAAGTTCATATTCGGTATCAGGTCGTTCAGCTGTTGTGGGGAATGTGTGGTCGCTGCCAGCTCGGTGCCAGCATCCGCGAGCCTCCATGAGCATGAGCACACAGAGTCAACGAGTCAACTGGCATCCACCCGCCTCACCCACCCTCCTCGCCTCGAAACTATTTCAGCCCTTCCTCCCACTTATGGCGATGACAATGTCAATCCCGTCGTTCAGCCTTCGGCGTCCTCTAATGCACACGAGCCGCTGAGCCCTCCACCTATATGTGAAGTTCGCAGGAGACGGTCCTCGACAAGTGTGGTTGTCGACACCCAAGATTCATCAACGGTGTCACTCTCAATCTCCTCGTCGCCCAATCCACCACAATTGTCAGACGAGCCGTTTGCTATGGACTCCTCTCCCGTCCATTTATCCCCGACTCCTCCGCTGTGGATCTACGTGATGAAACACTTCCAGGTTCTCCAACGCCTTTAAACCATACATCGAAGCACCTTGTACCTGAAGGTCGCATCGTGCAGCTCATCAATTCTGATCAAATTCCACGATACGATAGGAGTGCCAAGATGCAAGTAGGCTATCATCCTATCATTACACACTTACACTTCTTTGCAGATCCCGCGTGGAGACAGCTTATGAAGTGAAACCTTTAACAACCGAATTCCCCTAGTGCGTTGTATCTCGAATAATATCATTCAGTTGAATAGAGTCTTCAGTTCTCCCGAGCCGAATGGTTCTGAGCACGATTCGCTCCAGCAAGACTGTAGCCCGTGGATACCAGCGACCCACCCAGATGGTGGCCTCTACTTCTATGATGAGGAGAGGGTGCGTGTGTCGACGATCACGCAAATCCCCAGTCATGACTGATGTACCATCAAAGAGATTGTTTACTGACACTGACATGCACGACAAAACAATGAAGGATGAAATCGAAGATTTCTATAACTACTACAGCAAGTTTTGCGTAACGACCGGCTGTCTATCCCCTCCAAGAGCTATGACTTGGTGCTGGACATTATGGTGGCAGAGAATGAGGAACAGGAGAAACGGATATCGTGGTCGTACTACTATGCTTGCCACGAAACACGATGCCTGTTCTGGCTTGAGACTTATGATGCGATATCCGGATTTTTCGGGGTGAAGTCACCGGCACATGTCAGTACGTTACACCTGTCACCTTCAACGTTTTCGGTCGTTTCCACTAATGTGCAGAGCATCGCTTGGAGTCCCTTTTTTGGTGGGTCTGCCATCTCGTACTGGATTGGTGTTGTAAGCGCTGATATTGTCGGGATAGGAATCATTGGTCACTCTTTCCAGTCGTCTTTGGAGATCGCCATCTTCCACTTAATGCTTATGACCAGCTTATTGGAATCTTGATGCATGGTTGCGTCGGTGAGTCCATTGACCCAGGTCAAGCTTTCAAAGAAGGAGGCTAACATTGATACCATAGATGTCTTAACCTCGAAGTCTTCGACTCTACCGTATGATGGTGATACGATGCGCAGAATGGTCCGAATTGTACAAGAAGCAAAGAGTACGCCAATATATTGTAAGGAGAAGGGTTGCTGACTTTGTAACTCAGATGCGAAAGATGGTTTGGCATACTACACTGCTGCGATTAGTAAGTATACGGTACACACAAACCCCTCCTTCACTACTTACGGTCATTCTAAAGCACGCCTTCTGTCGGTTTTTGGTAAGCCCCGCTTGGATCCGGTCACAAGTGATTCACAATGTTGACTCATGCACATGTTTAGCACATTGGAGGTTCCTACATTTCCACGGACAGAGGCACGCGCGGCTTATCAGTTATCAGTCCGTGTATGACAAACCAAAGCATGAAAGATCTCCATTTATCTGGGTCGTGTCGCCGATGCTTTTCCTGGCACCCAAAGATCATCTACGCGAGATGGAGAGATTGTGGACAGATGAAATCATCGTTGAGAGGGTTTGGAAAAGCGTCATGAGCAAGCTTGTACAAGACTGGGAACGCGTGATTCTATGGGTTCGTGTTCAACATTCAACTGCGCAACGTGATTGGCTCTCAAGTCTCACGTGATTACTCGTACAGTCGACAGTGATGCTAACAGCCAACGTCGGCTTTCTTGCTATCCCTGACGTAGCCCCTTCGAATTCTAGCGAGACCGATATAACGGGCGCGGGTCAAACGGGTGTCCTCACATCTTTTTTACCGATTGCTAGCTCCCTCTCAATACTAGCTAGTATAGGAAGTATTATGATTGGCTTGCTCTTAGTTCATCACAACCGTACCAAGCAAAATGAAGACCCTGCAAGTGCAGTGAGTGGACAGTCGCATCTGATGTGTGCGCCGAGATAACACCAGGGTAGTCGACATATCTCTCTCAAATTTCTCACAAAAGATTCGGTCTTGAACCAATGGCTATTGTTTTTAGCCTCCCTTGGGCGTTGCTCATGTGGTCGTACGTCACCTCTTTCCTCCCCCGATGTTGCACTCGGTTCACGTTTATGAAATTTCCATGGGTAGAATAGTTGCCTTTCTCTTTGCGCTATTGATGTTCTGCCTCTCTATCTCAACGATCGTCACAGTTGAAATCCTCTTCTGGATCATGTTCGCCCTTCTGCCTGCTTTCACCGTATGGCTCTTTCGGGTTACTGGGGGACGTAGCGGCGGTGACGACGTGCAGAAAAATAACCCGGTTGGGTTGCGGCGGCGGCGGTGGCGGTGCACATGTGGTACCCTATTCGAGCGGGTAAAAGTTTTTAATCCATTTCACACCGGCCGCGTCCCACTAGATGACCCCATTTCGTTGAATAGCCGACTAGGTGAGGGCAGAGTTTAACGATTCACGTGTTCACACAATACCGCAAAGCTTGTAAGCTGTGATATGTGTTCCTGCATCTCTTCTTATGTACTGTCATGCTATAGTAACGGAAGATATGTGTTTACAACCTAACAATCCTACGCTGAATACAAGAGGCCAATAACACGACCTCATCGCTAAAACCCTGCCGTAGTTTCCTCGCTCGCCGTCACCTCCGGTACACGAGCCTTTTTTGGCCGCCTGCTCTTCGCCGCTGCTCGTGTGGTGAGGCCGCGAGGTCCCTTCCTCTGTGGTTTAGGGCGTCTGTTCCTTAGCGGGTTGAGATGTTTATGCCTGACTCGGAGGCGTTTGAGGCGTCTGTCCATTGTGGTTGGTTTATCTGTTCCCGATGAGGAAGGGGCCCATTAACAGCGCTTGAGTCCTGGGCAGGTAGTTGCATCTGTTGTTTAATGCGCTGAAGTGCCTGTCGTCGTGTGGTTTGCATTTCAGAACCCGGTCCTACTAGGCAAGTGGCAATGATCGCGTCAGACGAATCCACATGTACACCTATTTGAAAAGATATATTTGCGATGCAAACCCGTGGTAGCGGGTTGATACGTAGACCCTTCTATAGTACGATGGGTCGCATCGGATCGGGTCCTTTTTCTGAGACGGTGAAAGTCCAGTTCATGGTCGCGCTGCACGGTTCTGTCAGGCCCCATGTCTGCTATGGGAGGGCACGTCAGCGCACTGCGATGAGCATGAACTCGCGCCTGGCGTTCGCAATTCAGCGTTTTCTCTCTAGAAAGTCGTGCATTAGCGTCGGGGCTGCTGGCAAGGGCATTCCGATGCCGATAGCGTCTTTCTGCTTTGGTGGCCCTCGAGGGTGGTTTTTTGGGTGGTTTCTGTGTGGTGGTGTGGTGGTCCTGGCCATAGAGAGGAGAAAAGGAGGGTGATGGTGACGAGCGGTACGGTCGGGTGTCGGCCTATGGGGAGGCCGGCGGAAGAACACATAGAGATGGCGACGAACGGGATGAGGAAGAAGCTTCGAAAGTGAGACGGGGGTTCAGCGAAGAGAACAATCACTGTGACTGGGCCGGGATGTCCGTGGTGATAGAACCAACCTATTCAGTAGGACGGACCAGAAGCTTCGGTTGGTAAGAAACTACTATAGGGTGATTGGTGGCCTGTCGCACGGTAACGACCTGCTGAATGCCCTCCTGGACAGGTCCAGATCGCTGGCCCTCCTCCAAGAAAATATTCTCTAGGGTGGGCAACACTTCTGTCGCTCTGTCCCCAACGAGCTCTTGCAGGGCAGGTACGATACGTCGTGCCATCTCCTCAGATAGGTAGAGGTTCCTCACGGATGTAAATGGGTGTAACAGTCGTAACCATGGCATATTTCCGACGTTGCCTTGTGGATTCCCGTCGATGTGGAGGTCCAAGGCGGGAAGGGGAGGCAAGCATGAAGTACAGACCTGCTCTATAGATGAAACTTGCTGATCCAACTCCTTGCATGGGATTTGGACCACGAGTCTTTCGTATTTGCTGGTCAGCGATGAGAGTTCGACCGTAGCGGCTTTACCGTCAAAGATAACATGGGCTTTTTCGAGCACCTTCATGATTGGAGTGCGACTGATAAATTGGGTGAGTTGTTGTGTGTCGATCATGTCATTGAATAAGGTTATATGCAAGTTTCTGAGTCGAGGAGCAACGATGTTGGCCATGACGACCTCCACGTATTCGCCGTCCCCTTTAAAAAGAAATACATCGAGATTGGGGAGGGCAGAACGTATTGGGGGAGGCGGATGTCGGTGTTTTGGGTCCGGTCGAGGGGATTCGAAAACAAGCCAAAGTCCTTCGAGGCGGGTCAATGTGGAGAGGGCAGTGACCAACGCTTCGGGTGAGAAGTACCCCAAATGAGGAATGTTTTCAAGGAAAAGATTGGTGAGGCGAGTTGCAGACAAAAGTAGTTTCGGTAAACCCGGAAATGGAATGCGACGCAACCAGAGATATTCCAGACGTGGGACGGATCCACCCAAGAACGAATCAGGAAAGGTTGACACCGTCATACCAATCGACCGGAGCACCAGAAATGACAACTCCGGGAATGGCACCTGCATTGCTGTCGAACGTCCCAAACCCTCGAAGACCGTGAGATCGATATGACGGACACAATCGCTGCGCTCGAGTACAGCAACAATGTTATCAACGCTTTCTGCGAATTCGTCGCATCTAATGGAAAGAGGCAAGGGTGGCCAGGCATCCAGCGTGTCCCTTGCCGGCGTTTCGTTTGAACAAAAGAGTTCTAGATGGAGTCGACGTGGTGATCCAAAAACAAGGCGTCGCCAACGCCGACACACGTGCACTAGCGTCTGCCACCTCTCTTTGGTTTCTTTTGTAAGTCCCAATTCTTTCATAAAGAAATCAAATGTTTGCAGTAGGAGATCATCAGGGAGCATGTCGATTGGCACCACCTGTCCCACACCGCATCGAGTCAACAATAATCGTTGCGGGATGTTGTGCGAAGGACGTACCCTGATATCGCTTGGTTGATCCTCGCCAGACCAACGACGTGGATCAGGCATTCGCGTCAACGAGCCTTCCGAACCGGAATATATTGATCGATCGCCTGGGGCGTGAAGGGAATGACGGGGGGAGGAGGCGGTACAGCCCATGCAGGAGATTAGTGGGGTGAATTGATGACGGGCGTCGGGCACGCTTCCGAACAGGTTTATTTGGGATTTCGTAGGTTGGTCAGCGGATGAATTTCCGACGGGAATTCGGCGCAATACAGTATCAAGTGTTGGGGGGGTGAAGAAAAACGACTTGCGGTTGCGAACAATTCCACGGCCCTAATCACGCGACCGTTCACTCAAGTGCTCTACGTACGTACGACGCGTTCACGGCCTCACTAGGCCTCACTACGTTGGTTCCGTCGATTATCGTCGTCGTCGTCAATGATCCATGCCTCTTCCTTGTAATTTTGATGCGGCAGTCTCCACGCCTTTCTCGATCGCGTCCGTGACCTCGGAGATGACATTGAACGGTACGTAGAGAGACTCATGTTGGCATCCTCCTCCTTCCCCGCCTTCTCCACTCATGCCACCTCCCTCCAACTGAATCGCACTTCCTGGCTGATGCCAATGTGCCCACCGCCTCTCCCGCCTCTCCCGCCCCACCATCAACGCGCTCCAAGGGCAAGTGCAAGGCTGAATGACTGATTCGGTTGCTCACACAAGAATGCAATGTTGTGATCGAGCTCCCTGAAAAAGATGAGAAGTGAAACTAGTGAAGCTTTCTTATTGTTCTGTGTTGTGCCGCCTAGTTCTAACTGTGCGAGTACAGTAGTGTTTCTAACGTTGTACCACCTTCCAACTGTACTGTAGCGTATCTTTCCTAGTGAATGCCCCAATGGGCCCACGTGTTTGAATTCGAATTGCTTTGAGAAATTTAGCCCCGCGCGGTCGGACCTTGCCACGCTTCCGGGGGCACTCTAGTTATTTCTCTACATCTCTCTACATTGTACGATGTTACAGTTGACCTCGGATGGGGCCGTGAATGGGAATGTGCCTGCCATCCACCCACGTGCTCTTCCGTTCTCTCTTTCCTGTCTCTTCCGTCATCGAGCCTCATACACCTCATCGAGGCCTCATCCGTCGCCCCACCTATTATTTGAATTCGCCTTTTATGTTTACTCACGAGCACGTCAACTTCCTCCTTCCGCTTGGCATTTCATCATCCTCTTTCGCCCTGTTCCGGCTCCATTCACGAACACTTCAATTTTTACTTTCCGGTTTGCATTTCAACGCCGTCCCCATGTCCTCCGCCTCCTTAGTAAAGGAACGCGATCATTGGCGTGCACGTAGAGAAAAGCCAAAACAAAGAAAATAGAACACTCATAAGAGTCATCGATAAATGAAGTTGGTAGTTACGATGCATGATCGTTCGTTTCCGCCGAGGTAAAATCCACCAGGCTGAAGGAAATAATCTCGAACAGCTGAGGCGAATATCCTTGGATTGTTGCGTATTACAATATGTTTGTTAGAGTCCAGAAGTAACAGAACGAGGGTTGACCGGTGAGATAAACGTAGACTGCAGTGCTAGCACTGTAGGGATCATGCTACTACACGCCATAAGCATCGTGTTTGATCAGTACTTCCAGAATCTCGTATTCTCGCAGCGCCAATGCAAGCTGGAACGGGGTTCTACCTTGGTTGTCCTCCGCACCTACATTCGCGCCGTGCTCGAGCAGCACGTGTATGACCCCAACCCTCCCATATTCCACCGCTGCATGTAACGGGGTTCGGCGTTCGCAGTCCTCCGCGCATGCATTCGCACCATGCTCGAGCAGCACGTGCACGACCTCGACCCTCCCACATTTCGCGGCTTCGTGCAATGGGGTTCGGCGTTCGTTGTCCTCCGCGCATGTATTTGCACCATGCTCGAGCAGCACGTTTGCGACCTCGACCTTTCCATATTCTGCAGCTCCATGCAATGGGGTTCGACGTTTGTTGTCCTCCGCGCATACATTTGCCCCATGCTCGAGAAGTAAGTGTACGACCTCTACCTTCCCATGTCCTGCGGCTCCATGCAGCGGGGTTCGACGTTTGTTATCCTCCGCGCATGTATTTGCACCATGCTCGAGCAACACGTGTGCGACCTCGACCTTCCCATATTCTGCAGCTCCATGCAATGGGGTTCGACGTTTGTTGTCCTCCGCGCATGCATTCGCACCATGCTCGAGCAGCACGTGTACGACCTCGACTCTCCCATATTCCGCCGCCACATGCAACGGGGTTCGGTGTTCGCCGTCCTGCACGTATGCATTCGCATCATGCTTGAGCAGCTCGCGTATGACCTCGACACTCCCATATTGTGGGGCTACATGCAACGGGGTTCGGCGTTTGTCGTCCTCTGCGCATGCATTTGCACCATGCTTGAGCAGCACGCGTACGACCTTGACACTCCCGTATCGCGCGGCTACATGCAACGGGGTCACACGTTCGCTGTCCTTTGCGCATGGATTCGCACCATGCTCGAGCAGCACGCGTACGACCTCGACACTTACAAATTCCGTTGCTACATGCAACGGGGTCCCGCGTTCGCTGTCCTCTGCGCATGGATTCGCACCATTCTTGAGCAGCTCGCGTACGACCTCGACACTCCCAGATTGCGGGGCTATATGCAACGGAGTTCGGCATTTGTCGTCCTCCGCGCATGCATTTGCCCCATGCTCGAGCAGCATGCGTACGACCTCGATACTCCCATATTCCGAGGCTCCATGCAACGGGGTTCGGCGTTTGTCGTCCTCCGCGCATGCATTTGCACCATGCTTGAGCAGCACGCGTACGACCTCGACCCTCCCATAGAGCACGGCTCCATGCAACGGGGTTCGGCGTTCGTTGTCCTTCGCACATGCATTCGCACCATGCTCGAGCAGCACGCGTACGACCTCAACCCTCCCCGCTACATGTAACGGGGTTCGCCATTTGTCGTCCTCGGCGCATGCATTTGCACCATGCTCTAGCAGCACGCGTACGACCTCGACCTTCCCATCTTTCGCCGCTACGTGCAACGGGGTCAAGCCGTCATTACGCTGCGCGTTTAGGTCCGCACCACGCTCAAGCAATAATTGGGTGACATCAGCCCGCAATACAGAAATATTGGGGACTCGGTCTTGGAATTCATATCTAGAAGCGACTTCGTGTATGGGAGTCCAGTCGTCCTTGTCCTGGGCGTTGACATCCGCTTTGTAGTCGAGTAATACCCGAACCATTTCGAAATCTCCATAGGTAACTGCGGAATGGAGTGGACTTCTCCCATCATCGCCGCGGACATTCACGTGTGCACCATTGTGATGGAGATGCTTTACTGTCTGAAAGTGTCTTCTCACCAGTGCTGCAACCAGAGGCGTCACATAGTGGCCACTGCTGGTGTTTACATGTTGTGGATACTTGATGACCAGGTGTTCCACTAGATCGTGGAATCCACACAGCGCCGCGAGGTATAGGGGAGTAACGCCAGATTTTGTGTGGACTGTGAATAAGTAAAGGGATGACTCCGGTGTGGGATAGATGTCTATGTCGTATAATTTGACCCAAGCCGTAAAATATGGCTTATCCAGATCAAACAGACATTCCATCGTGTTTCTTAGGGACAACGACACCCCCTCAAACTGCGCATGGGTGACCCAGTGTCGAGCAGCATATTCAACCAGGGGGGACCTCTTCTCCACAGCGCGGTCAGCGCCGCTGCTCTTTTCAATATCATTGTCTGGCTGGAGCAAAACGCTCATGCAGGCTTGCGCCAGGATCGTATGCGCCGGCTCGAGATTGATATGATAATGCGAAACATCCACACTTGAAGTAGCGAGCCGTGCCGAGGTCAGGAACTCTTTGACCGAAAAGTGCGAGAACTGCACAATCCGGTAGTAGGGTCGGTAGTGGTCCCCTACCCAGACAATGGTGATTAAACTGGAGCATGAGCTCAGAAGTGCTTGTTCTTCATCCTCCCATCGCCAATTTGTTTTCAACTTTGGCATCCCATCCGCATCATCAAAGTCGACCGCGAGAACCTCTGCAAGTTCCTCCACCTTGAGTGGACGGATAGCCACAACGAGGCATTGCAATAGACGAAGTGCGTGATCTCGGTTCGGCTTCTTGATTTCCTTCAGTACACGCTCGTACGTCTCATCCAGAGTCTCTGGTAATTCGTCGAGGGTACGCCGGACACTTGGTGGAAGACAATGTCGGAGGATTTCCAGCTGACAGAACGCCCACCGGAACCTGTTTGAGATTTTCAACAACGATTGTATGCGTGAAACAATTCACTTACATCCCATCGGCCCTTTCGGAGAGCGTCTCAATAACAAGTTCCTTGTCCTCCATCCTCCATCTGCTCATGATTTGTTCTGAATTCGAGTAAACAACAGATCTAACATAGTCCTCAATATCTTTCTTTTGTCCACTTTGGTCATGAAGGGACACCCGGAGAGAGGTCAAAGGTTCAAGGACATTTCGTATATCGATTTCGGGTCGGCTGGTGACACATATATGAAGATCTGGAAGCGAAAGGTTGACGAGCTCTTCCAGGAGCTGAAGCACAGTATCGCGAGGTGATGGGATCCCGGGGGCGTTCGGGGACTCATCAAGCGCATCAATAATGAGGAAGGTCGGAGGTTGAGAAGGAAGTGAAAGCATGTCTTTCAGGCATTTGGCCAAAATGCTATCACTAGGCTGCTTCTTGCCTTTTTCATGAACCGAATACAGATTTGATAGAATGTCGCAACGAGGACTCGAGCGAGCAGAAAGTTGAGTGAGAAGGGAAAGGACTAGGTCGCGCAAGCCTTGTTTCTTGGCGTCCCGGAAGTCAAAATAAAAATACGCCATCGACACATTTCCGGTCTCGCACATGGCTTGAATATCTTCTATGACCGTGGAACTGACAAGAGAAATCGGTTACCTCGGACAGGAAGCATTAAAAACCACGAACCAGATAACACTTTTACCCGAGCCAGCTACAATAAATGATGCTATCAGATAGAGTCAAGTTGGAAAGAAGATGAAGCAAACGTTTTCCGTGGATCCAAAGAAGCGATCCTGTTGACTTCCACTCCTGAAAGATGCTGCCTTGAAAAAACCAGGTCGCGGTTTTCTTGTAATAAGTGCCACATGCGATGTTGTGGTTCGTCGACGGGTCCGGTGGGGAGAGCCATCTTTCAATGCTCTCCCATAATTGGTTCTCTGAAAGGGTGCGTAAGGTTCTATAATTGGCGGTGACAATGTCAAAAGATGACGAACGTTTCACTTGATCTACGTCGTCAGCTGTTTGTTGAACTTGATCACCGACGATGGCCACTCGATCATCGACACTGGCCACGCGGTCATCGATGCCAGCCACCCTTTTGTCGACCGTTGTCACCGTATCCGCGACTCCCTTCACTCTCTCGTCGACGGCATGCGTGGCCTTCAGAATTTCTGCAGCAGCCATCCGAGATTCTTCAAGTGTCAGCTTGTCTAGCCTCTTCAGCCCATCTTCGATATCAGTCCGTCCGATCAGCTTCTTCAAATACTTTTCTGAACATTCTTCGGTAAACATTCTCATATATATACTGCACATACTTACTCATTCGGCCCTGTTTAATCTCCTTCATCGTTACCCCGAGGATAGAGAGAACCTCGACCATTATCTGAACAATTATGTCCATCATCTCCATGGTCGCCGGCACCTGTGTATAAATCTCGAGACGTCGGAAAAACATCTCGACATGCTCAAAGATGTCGATAAGAGTGTCTTGGCTTGCTCGAGCATCCTTGGCTGCCTGTAGATGTAGGCGTTACAGCGGCCCACACGAAGCGATCAAGGATACACACTGAAAGGAGGAGTCCGATCCCGGTAAATATCACAGTGACAGGCGAGAATGCCTGCCAGATGAGTATGAGCATGCACGTCTCAAACAAGTTCAATCCGGAGGCATACCAGACCAACGCCCGCTCCGATTGTGGAAGAAAGGGTGTAGAGAACGTTAATGGTTGGATCAAGCCATCTTGACCACCGATCATCACCGTTTCGGGACCGATCTGACCACTGGACTTGCTGATGAAGGACGGCGAGAATCGCACTGGGAGAATCGCAAGATTGGAGTTGAGTGGCGAGTGGATGAGCAAGTAAGTCGTTCTTCGTCCGTTTCTTATATTTGTCCAAGGCATTATTGATGATCAGTTGGAAGTTAGAGGCCGAGGACGAGGCCGTAGGTTGAGCGTGAGACATGGAGTAGAGATTCGATAGTTTTCTCGTAAAAGAGAGAATGATGGGGGGCCTGAGGGGTGATAGGGCAGAGGGGAAGAGTTCACTGGGCGCTTCATTGCCTAATTTGCCGTTGGGCGTAAAGTACGCCCGTATTCCCAGGATCATAACCAACCGGAGACAGTCCAGCGTGGTCGTCGGCAGATTTCGACTCCGATTTTGTGCCAATGTCGGTTTTCTGCTGTAGAGTGCATATCTCACTCTGCGAGCAGGAGCACGGAGATCACGTGGTTACGCCATCCTTCGCACTGTAACTGTTAGGCTGTCGTCGCAACGCCGCAGCTACCTACAGTCGACCTACAGTAGCGCAAATCCACGTAAGCGAACACAAAAATGGAAGACTTTGCGTTGCACGCTCGCACGGATCTGAGTCTCCGCCTGTGCTTTCAAAGTTCTGTCCCACTTCCAGTTTGTGATTTTTTTGCGAGATCATATGCCAGTCTAACATGTGCCTCGCGGCCGCAGCGTGCGATTGACTCGGTCAACAACTACTTCTAGTGAAATGTTGAATTGGCGTGTTGAGGACTAGGGCGTCCACCGCGGTTCAGACCCCAATACAGTAAACTTTCCAACATACGAGCGACCATGGTGCTAAACGATGCTGGTGCGAGACACGCACTAGTACTGGGCACACAACTTGAAGCTTGAGGGAAGCTTGAGGTCGCATGGTTCAGTGTATCCATGATTCAAATAGTGTGTGACTGCGACGTCACTTGCGCCTCCGAGGGGGAGTTGACGAATATAAACCCTTCTATGACGCCAAAATAAAGGGCGCACATCATAATATTTCCACCGATTGTGGCACCTGCGTAGAATCCGACGGCCTTTTCGATTTCTGGGTACGTAGAGCGCCGTCCCCAGGCAAGTTCCCAGGTACCAATTGCAACTTGAAGCGTTGAAATGTATCTATCCCCGCGGGGTACGACGATTACTTGACGACGTGAACGTTACAACGATGTTCCAAATCTACTTCCATCGAGAAGAGGTTGTGCGCTGGCAGAAACATATTGAGTAAAATCGGACGAACGACGCAGCGTACCAATCCATAAATCCACTTTCATAGCCCTTTGCTTTTGTACAATAGAGCAAGACCGCCGAATCTTCTCCACCACCGTCGAGTGTCGCGCGTTTCTCGGTAGGAAACACCCTGACCTTGCCGTCCTCAATATGACCCAATTCTCTTCCTCATTTCCCGTCAG
>WTXL01000121.1:0-92092 GCA_022376525.1 Russula vinacea | reverse complement strand
TACATTTCACCTGAGGAAATGGTCGCTTGCCTGTCCGTGTTGACCAAGCTTGAAAACTTCACGATTGATTTCGAATCCTCTCAAAGTAGCCCCGAGACAAGTCGACATCCATCTCCGGATACACGCACTCTCCTTCCAGTACTCACTTCGTTGTATTTCGGAGGGGTCAAAGAATATTTGGAGCACCTCGTGGCCCAGATCGATGCCCCTCTACTCGACCAAATAACGATAACCTTCTTCCGTCAAAGATTTGATACCGACATTCCACAACTCACCAACTTTTTCGGTCGTACACCAAAGCTTAAGGCACACGACGAAGCACGTGGTGTTCTTTTCCGATTGAGACGCTCCCGTCACATTTCCACGGACATTTGATGGAATGTTCGAGTTGGCAAACTCATGCAGTCGGTCAGCTTTGTCTCTGGAGCTGGTTTTCAGCTCGTCCTTCCCTCGGGCTCTCGTCTGTGGGGCGGAACACTTCTACGTCCAGAGCGGATCTTGGCTGAAGCGTTGCAGCGTTGGCAAGACAACATCGAAACTTTATATCCACTTATCGCTGTGAAGGACCCCTACATATCCATACTATATCCTCGCAATTTATGCCCCCTGCATCATCTACTTACCACCCGTCATTCTTCTTGACTTCTTCACACTCAATGTTTAGCCCCTGGAGTATTTGTCACGGTATTCTCTTGCAGTAATGTCCCATAATTGGACTGTATCATATCGTTGTGCAGAATAGAAGCTGCTAGATTTCGAACAACGCTCTGTGACTTGGTAATGCTGCTTTCCTGGGACCGTACTTCAGAGCTTCAGCGGTGGGGCGTGCCGATGGCGATCTGGTTACGGCGACCTTGACCTCGGCGACGACCAGGACCTGATACAGAAAAGTCGCCTCGCACAGACTCGTATTTGCATCGAGCGAGATGCAGTTTCTGGCTTGAAAGTGTGATATCTCGAGATCATGCGCAGTTGGTATCGCCAACATTCAGACTCCATCAGATCCACAGATAAGGACAAACACAGACATCCGCGCATCTTTCTGTGCCCTCTTTTCTTCACAGATTTTGGTCGTTGGGCTATATGGCCAAAAGCCCAGACTCCCACGGAAACGTCGAAAATTTGGGACCTTGGCCTTCATGAGACGCGGAGAAAGGTGAGATCTGGGGATCGGTTAGGAATGTACACTCAATTGGCGCTCTACAAATTGGGTAGTCCACTGGCAGCGCCGCGGCTGTCCTGATCGACTAGCGATGCAGTCACATTAATTGATGCCCGCGAGAACGCAGGACGCCCCATAACCCTGATCCCTGTGGCCAGCGTGGACGGAGAGAAGGCTGGGAAGGGGCTGCACGCAGCAACCAACGGAAAAAATGAGTTCCTGCTAGACCAGGGGCGACCCTACAGTACATCATATCTGCACATAACATCCAGTACGGTCCAGCGATAGAATTATATACAGAATAATCGTATTCGGACAGAAACAGGAGAATGACGTAGGTGCACGCGTATTTCGCACAGTCATAGTAAGGTATAGCCCAGGGCGAAATCAAGGCGGCGAACAAAGGAGGCGGGGTATAACAAGTATACGACCACGTTAAACCGATATATATGTCCATGAGGGTGCCATACATATGAAGGGGTCCAGCATCACGAAATATTCAAAGGAGAAGATCAGGGCTACAGTGGGGATGAAAGCTGGGAGGGGTAGAGGGGTGTGGGTAATGGTTCTGGGCTCGGTGGTTTGTATAGTGAACTGGGTTTTCAAACAGGGCCTGTGCTACAAAGGCGGGTTCACAGAACTTTAACTAGGACCAACCAGGTTTACGGGGCGGCCCGCCTTCTGGCGGGCATCAATGAATGGGGTGAATGCATCGCCAGTGGCGGCGCCAGTATTGTCACTCCCTGAATATGTGAGCTCCTGCAGCTCGGGTAACAGTCCCGGAGGGAGCTCTCCGTCGTCCAGTAGAAGGCTACGAGAGAGTTCCTTGACAAGCCGATCCTCGACGCGGAGGGTCTTCACGTTGTTAAACGACCTAAGAAGTTTGTGCCACTCGGCGCGGTCGACTTGATTATGCTCTTCAGATGACCGATTATGCACCTTGTAGTAGAGAGCAAGTTTCTCCACCGCAGGGGTATTTGACCACGCGAATTAAAAAATTGAGCCACGAAAGATACCTGCCAGTCGAGGTGCCAACAGAAGACAGAGATTGAAAGGACATAGGCCTTGTCCTCCTCACGATACATCCTCACATAAACGTCATTTCCAGAGAACACGACTTTGGAACTGTCGAACCTTAGGTTCTCCATAGTATTCATAAACTGTACGAGATGCGGAACGGAAAATGTGAGTTGGTTGAAAAACTGAATGCCGAGGTTCTCGAGGCGAGGGCGGTGATCCGACGAACAACCGCCTCCATGTAAGCGCTAACGCCTCGGAACCCAAACGAGCGAAGGTTAGGAAGTGTGACTGTGTCATAATTGGCGTATGCGCGAGTTGCCTCTCCACATTATGGTTGGAATGGGGAAAGAAAGGATATCAATAGCGTTTCCAGCTGTGGCATGAATGAGATCCATTGGAGCAGAGTATTTGGCTGGAAGTATGTCGATGGTTGTTTCATGAAAATACTGAGGGTGACAATGTCCACGGCAGTCGTGATTAATCGAGATCCTATTGGAAGGGAAAAGCCGAATAGCATGAGGTGATGTAGATGTGGTGCTTGAAATGATTCAGGAAACATCAAGGCCGCACTGTTGTCCGCCGTCGAAGCCCACATAATCAGGTACTCCAGTACTGGATATTCCTCGTCGACGGCCATAATGACCTTCTGCATGTTCGGAACAGGCAGCTGAAAGCGAACACGGCAGACGCGATCACGCTCCCCGAGTGCAAGGATTATCCCCTCCTCTTCCGCAGTGATGTCCCGATGGTCGCCAAGGTAATCGATGACGATTGGAAAGGGAGGTGAGTGAGCTAACATGTCCGCAACTGGCGTGCCATGTGTACAGACGAGGCAAAGACCCAGGTAAGATGCTGACCCAGTATGAGCTTTCGCCACTCCGGCAAACGTGTGCGAGTTTGTACCACCATTGTTCACGATCCCATCCCTTCCCTCCTAAAATACGGTCATCTCCATCTTCATCTCCATCGAATATGGGTGGTCGATAGAGATAGAATAAGTAAATAAGGAATCATCGTCGAGGATATGGATCGACGCATAGTGTAGACTGTTGGACCCATGTTTACTCAAGGTGAATAGCACAAGAGAAGGAAGCATACCTCTGTCGTTGAAGCTCTGAACTTATTTCACCCTGGGTGATTCTTCTGGTGGATTGAAGGGAAGAGGTGGAAGGTACGAGATAAGACATGCCGGGAGAAGTACCAGGGTGAGTGAGAGGTCAGGAGACACGCGATCACGAGACTCAAGGCTCGAGCGCTCAGGGGGTACTGTCACGTGCAATCTCCAAACATTCACCAGTTCTTCGGCCGCACACCAAAACTGAAGGCACACGTTGTTCGTCTCCAATAGCGACGCATATCACATTTGGACAGACATTTGACGGTACGCTCGAGTTGGAAAACTCGTGCAGTCAGTCAGATTGGCAACTTTGTCCCTGGCGCTCGTTTGTAGCTCGTTTGTGTGGCGGAACCTCTACGTCCAGAGTCGATCTGGGCTACTGCGTTGGTAACTTTACATCAGTAAGGGATCCCTGCATATCTGTATTGTACGGAATTCACCCCACGTATTGCGCCCGCCTTCCGTCATCTGCTTACTGTATCACCAACCAATGCGACCATTATTCTCTTCGCTCATCATTTGGCTCTTGAAATACCAGTCACAGTATTCTCTTTATGTCCGTATGATATCGTTGTGTAGATAGAAGCCAATAGATTTCGAACTATGTCGTCGATGATATACGCAAGCAGTGAAACTGGCCCACGGATTACTCAGTACTCAATTTTCAGATGAGTCGTAGTAACTGAGATTTGCACCGACTTTGAGGAGCATAACATCCATGATGGGTTCACCAAGGAGTTCACTCGCCGACGCGTCTTTTGAAAGCGAAGTCCGAGAGAGGGTGACGAGTCTCCACAAAGTAGGGTTCGTGCACGGCGATATTCGAAGTGCCAACATTATTGTGAAGAAAGACGATTCGCCAGGAATTATGCTAATTGACTTTGAGTTTGCATGAGTACGTAGAGAAGTACGATATCCAATTGGCATGAGTTGCGTAGATTGGGCTTACGATTACTAACGTCACCATTGCCGAAAACGGAATGTTTGCCAAACGTTCCAAAATAACATTTATTTATAAGTTTGTTATGTATAATTATGAACATGTCGAAGTAAATATATAAAATTTAATATTCTATGTAATTCTACAGGGGGTGGGAAAGGTACGACGCGGAGGCAAACAGAGCCGCGTGCGCTAAAGCGGGGTCCCACGCTCCAAGGGGGGGCACATTTCCGGGCCCATGTGAGATCCCTGGGGCCGGAGGGAGCGCGCGCGATGCGGAGGGGCCCGGAATAAACCCGAAATTCCCGGGGAAGGGCGTGAATGAGCCCGGGGTGCACGCAGCGGGGGCAGGGGGGAACACAGCGGGGGAGGGGGGAACGCGGTGGGGAAGGGGAGTGAATTGGGGGGCGCGTTGGGGGCGGGCACCGGGGAGCGCGCGCGGGCACGGGCATTCGCTGCGGCGGACAAAGCATCCGGTTTAGCGCAGGTACCCGATCGATCGCCGTCCCGCTGTATTTGGAACGCGGATGATTCTGATTGGGCGGCACATCTTCCGAATCTGGTAAGGCGCGCGGACCCTGAGTGCGATCGAATACTTAACCGAGCCAGGACAGCTGGAGCCGATTCGTCGGCCAAGTCGTAAATCTTATCATCACGTTGATGAGATAACAACTTGATGTCTTGCATGAGCTTTTGTAAGCTCTCCTGTGGGCTCGAAGTGTGAAAAAAACGCGTTCCGGTGGGTCTAATAATCCCCCCAAATTCTGGGTCACCAGGGTTAAAATTTAATTTAAAAAAGAAATACAAACTACTAGAGAAGAAAACTGCCAGCGCAGTGAATTGAACCCAGGACCGGGAAGAGCCGGGAACAAACGCGCAAGCGCATTATACCGCTGAGCTACCCGAGCTTGCAAAGATACCCGCTTAAACAACTTATTAGTAGTTAGTCTAAAACTAGTTAACTACAAAAAGGTACGGCGGATACGTTAGTTGTCATGATAAGTCAAATTTGAAAGTCGCTTATTTCTGACACTAAGAACTTTCCATTTATAGTAAGTCACTTTTAGTAATCGTAAGCCCAATAACAAACACTATTGGCATGTAGAACATAACGGAGCGTTTTCGTGACAGCATGTCACGTGGAGCAACAACAGCAAGCGTCTCGAACATCCAGTCCCCCAGGATACCCCGCCATCACCCCGCCATCATTTTCTTGCCACTCTGTGTCATCACTTATGGGCCAGTTTGAAAAACTATTGGCTGGGAATGGGAAGGAATTTACCAAAGAAGGCCAATGTACGTACATCGTTTGTACAAATGACTCGCGCTGATTGTTGAATGGTGCGATGCAGCCCAGGTGACAATCGACATGCTCCCCGACCTCGCACTCCTGGAAATATTTGATTTCTATTTGTACGGACAATATAGAATGTGGCGCACGCTGGTGCACGTGTCCCGAAGATGGCGAAACGTTGTTTTAGGGTCACCACGTCGCCTAAAACTAGAACTTTTCTGCAACGCCAGAACACCGGTGGAGGAGATGTTGGAGGTTTGGCCGCCCCTGCCTATCTTTGTATGCAACGATGGTGACCACAGATGGGGCATTCATAACATCATTGCTGCACTCGAGCACAACGATCGCATATGTCGATTAAATCTCTGTGATCTTCCGGGTTCGCAATTGGAAACAGTTTTGGAAACAATGCAGCAGCCATTCCCGGAACTGACACTTCTCATACTTCGGCTTCATCCTCTTCAATTAGGACGTGAACAGGCGCCAGTCATTCCGGCTTCGTTCTTGGGTGGATCTGCACCACATCTGCAAACACTCTGGTTCGATTTCATTCCGCTTCCCGGATTACCAAAATTTCTTTTGTCGGCTACTCACCTTGTCCATCTTATACTTACGAATATTCCTCATTTCGGGTACTTTTCACCCGAGGAGATGGCCGCTTGCCTATCCGTGTTGACCAAGCTCAAGTCCCTCATAATTTCTTCGAATCCTTCCAAAGTCTCCCCGAGACAAACCGACATCCATCTCCACAGACACGCGCTCTCCTCCCAGTTCTCACTTGGTTTTCTTTTGCAGGGGTCAAAGAATATTTGGAGGACCTCGTGGCCCAGATCGATGCCCCTCTACTCGACCGGGTGACGATAAGCTTGCGAGGATTTGACTCCGACATTCCACAACTCACCAAGTTCTTTGGTCGCACACCAAAGCTCAAGGCACACGATGAAGCATATGGTGTTCTTGATGATTTGAGACGTTCCCGTTACATTACCTTTAACGGAACGCTCGAGTTGGCAAACCCATAGAGTCAGTCAGATCGGCAGCTTGTCTCTGGCGGTGGTTTGCGGCTCGTCCTTCCCTCGGGCTCTCGTTCGCGCGATGGGACACCTCTACGTCCAAAGTTGGTATTTGCTACTACGTTGCGGCGTTGCCAAGACGACATAGAAACTTTATTTCCATTTATCGCTCTGAAGGATCCACATAACTATACTATATCCTCGCAATCCATGCCACGTATCGTGCCCGCCCTGACAGGCCTGACCACCTGCCATTCTTCTTGACTCCCTCACACTGAATGTTTGGCCAGTCACAGTATTCTCTTACAGTAATGTCCCATGATCGGACTCGTTCGTATGATACCGTTGTGTGGAATAGAAGCCGATAGGTTTTGAACTATGCTCTGTGACTTGGTGACATTGTTGTACCTTGCATTCCAGCCGCAGCTTAGGGCCATGCTTCAAGCTTCAACGGCGGTGCGTACTGATTGGGATCCGGTTACAGTGACCTTGACTCTCGGCGACGACCGTGATGAAGGCAAAGTCGCATCGTACAGACCCAATCAAGGACCCAATATTTGACGCGGTTTCTGGTATGGGAAATGGGATACCGTATCAGATCATCATATAAGAACCGCCGCGCATCTTCATCACAAAAAAGGTCAGATCATCATAAGGGATTTGGTAGAAAATAATTTACTACAAGGCTTGTAGAATATTATTAGGCCTTGTAATTGAGAATTAAATTATCACTTTACATTTTAAGGATTCAAATTCTTGCAGAAGTTTAAAATGGCCACCAAGCCTTGGATACCCTTTTATTCCCATACAAGGGTAAGGGGTTAGCCTTTAATTCCATTTAATGGGTAGGGGTTAACCCTTAATCCCATTTTATAAGTGGGGGTTAACCTTTAATGCCATTTTATGGGTGAGGGTAAACCTTTAATTCCATTTAATGGGAGGAGTTACTCAGGGGTATTCTAAAACACCAGCCAAGTTGAATAAAGTTTGTAATTATTTACACTTATCTGTCAGGTTAACATAAATATAATAACCAGCTTTAAACCTGTGCGGGTGATATGGCTTGGTAGGTAAAGTGCTGGACTTGTTTACTCTGGAGTCTAGAGGTCTTGGGTTCAATCCCTGGTATAGCCAACTTGTTACTTTGGCAATGGTAAAATGAACTTATCATTAGTTTCTCAATAATAGTAAAATAATAGTAATAATAATAATAATAATAATTGGCAAGTAGTATATTAAATAGTTAAGGAAAAATAGAGAAATTAAAGAATGACTAGAATGGATGCTATTTACTTTTTACATCATTTGTTTGTATAAGGCTTATAAGCCAATTTATGGGCATTAAATTTAGTAAAATGCATTATAGGCCATTAAATGGTAGTTAGCCTTGCCTACCCTTTAAAGGCTTTAAAGGCTTGCTCACCCTTTTGTAGCCTTGGATTCACCTTTTAAGCCCTTACAATTAAAAAGAGGACAATTTAAAGTCCAAATAAGTTTAACAAGTCATTTTAATACTTTTGATGACTTGTGGGTATTATAAGCAATATTAAGGCCTTATCAGGTTTGGGGATTTTTTGTGATGTTTCTGCGCCCACTTTTCTTCACAGATTTTGGTCGTCGGGCCATGTGCCCAAAGCCCAAACTCCCACGAAAACGTCGAGACCTTGGCCTTCATGACATGCGGAGGAAGGTGAGATCTGGAGATGTTAGGAATCATACCCTTTACGCCGCTCGGCTGGCGCTTCTACAGATCAAATGGGGCAGTCCACTGGCAGCGTGGCCGCCCTGATTAACTAACGACACATTCACATCATTCATTGATGCCCGCCAGAACGCAGGACGCCCCGTAGCCCCGATCCATATGGTCATCCGTGCGGACGTAGAGAAGTTCTGGGAAACGGGCTACACGCAACAACCAACGGAAAAAGCGGAGTTCCGAGACCCCACAGGATAAAGACAGCTTCATCAACTTGAAAAAGAGTAAGTTGCCACGCGCAGTAACTCCCTAACCGTCTTGAATAGATTCCAACCACCAACAATCGCATTCAGGCAAAAAGTAAAGAGGGTTAATGAATGACATTATTCTCTGCATCAGAAACCATCCGTCCGTCACACCCAACGGCCTCTGCACAGCACGAAAAACATGTGCTGGCCATGACGACCGCCCACGTTACGCGCACTCCGGGCAGACCCGCACTTTTCGCCCGGATGCCAGTCGCGACGCTAGGACACACAGCCCCTCCTTGTCGAAGCGATCCCGCAGGCATCAGGACCTGCGGCATGCCGTACGCGCTCGGGACGTTCACGCCACCCTGGCCATCCGCCATGACCTTGGTGCAGGTGAGGACATCCACAAGCAGCTCGTTCGGAGGGAAGATTGCGTCCACTTTCCAATTTATGCCCTGCGGGCTCTCGTACCGATGTTTGTGAAGAGCGCGAGGATCGGCGGTTTGGAGATGACCATGGAGTGGTCCTCTATTGCCAGAAACTTCATCTGCGTTGGGGAATAAAGTGAAAAAGAGCCTGGGGTCAACAGGTTCTGGGCGTACCGGGTCGTCAGAAAGGCTGACGAATATTCGATTGCCTCCTTCCGTGCATATTCATTAATCTAATGTGCTGGACGAGAGACTTGTCTTGCTGATAGGCCGTGAACCAGAGACTAAAATGACGTGGTTCAACTAGAGTTGCGTGAAATTAAAGAAGAATACCGCTCACGCTTCACGATTGTATGGATCCGTCCCTCCTTGGTACCCCTGCTCCTGACCTAAAAATTAGTCAGGGACAGCCTTTAAAAGAGGAAGCGGTGGTGGTCTACCATAGTAGACGATGGAATGCCATCGTGAACAAATGGAAAGGTCATAGCATTACGTATAAGCTTCAAGGAACTACCGTCAGGACAATAACTTGTGGAATAGTAAGAACAACCGACCGCGGAGTCCTTGGTCAGGGAAGCCAAACGCGGTTGATCATGATTCTCGACGAATGACCCGGTACGGAATAGACCGTTCTTGTACTTCTGTTGCGCGTGCGTCAAGGCAGTGGCAACTGACGAGAACGTCCCTCGAGTATCCAGGAATGTATTTATCAGCTGGAAGTATGACGGGTAGTCAAGAATGGCATCCAGGACCTCTGAAGCATAATCGAATATCATTAAAGATGCATGGCCGCACTCAAGCAGCGAGTCACCCACCTGTATACTGGGCGGCATAGTCGGTATCGTTGATGAGCACTTCGCCAAGCGTGAACACGCCGGCAGCCTTAGAAAAATCCGGCCAAAAGTCCTTGCGAATATGCTTTACTGTATCGATGCGCAACCCATCTACGCCATAATCCTGCACGAGTTTGTGAACCCAATCCAACAACTTCCCAACGACGGTAGGATCTTCAGTGTTAAGATCAGGTAGTGGCAGCTTAGAGTCTCCGAGCCAGCACTGCTCTACAGCTGTCTGGTTGCTGGCATCAGGGGACTCGGCAACAAAGCAACGTTTGTGGAAGGCAGATGCGTCGGCGAACGGGGGAGAGAAGTCGGTGAAATTGACTTTAGGCTCAAGCGCAGCCAAGTGGTTGACAACGATGTCGAACATCAGGTACATCCCGCGTTTATGGAGGGCGTCACTCAGTGCGTGCAGATCATCGGCGGTTCCAAAATGGGGATTCAATGTGTCGAAGTCTTTCGTCCAGTACCTTACGCCACGATTATGAAACGACGCGTTGACACAGAGATGAACGGCGTACGCACCCATGAAATGCTTCGCCCTGGGAAGAATTACCCTCGATATTGGCAGAGACAGGCGAAATCCATACGGCATCGAATCCCATGCTTTGGATATAGTCGAGGTGATTCACGATTCCCTTCCATGTGCCACCGCAATACATGCGCGCACCCGCGTCGCAAGGCACCGCCGAGTCATTAGCGGTAGCAAACCGGTCTGTGATAAGCTAGGGTGTTCCATGAGACGCGCACAAGGTAGAATACGCCGGCGGGTTACCTGATAGATGGATCGAGTACTCCAGTCTGTAGCATTTGCCGAAAAAACAGGAGCGGCCAAGAGAAGCGTTCTCAAAAAGGTGGTGACTGGAGCCGAAAACATGGCGGGGGTATAAAATAGTCGAATTGGTGTGAGGCGCTAGCGTGTTGTGCGTGTTGGAGCCGGTAGCAATGTGGGGTGAGAGGAAGAAAACGCGTTGGGGGCGTCCCCTGGCCCCGAAGACATTATGGCTTCCAAACGGTAGTATAGCTATTCCCAATGAGGGAATTGGCATTCATATCGCGCGTTGGATGCTGAAAGTGATGATCGCCAAAATAAGTGTCTTAAAGCGCCTCATTCAAATGGCCCAGTAGGGGACGGAGGAGAGGACAGAGGCCGGTACGTGTATGTGTTCGGCGTCCAAGCGACGAAGGGAGGCCAGGATATCGAGATCCAATCGCCCGTGCAATGCTGGCATTGATGACATCCCCAAACAAGCGGGGCCACTCTCCGGGGCATAAGTACACGGTTTCTTGATTGTACAATGGATCATGCAAGAGATCATGTCGACGAAGTGATGCGCGCATCGTCAACGGCATCAAAAAACGACTGGGATACTTGCGGCAAATGCCGGGCCGGCTCACTTGATTTCCTCGACCTCACGCAACACAACGATGGCGTCGATAAGTGAAGAGGAACAAGAACGTATCGAAACTGTTTCCAAGTTTCTTCTACAGTCTCCCCCTGGGGAGATAAACGACGTCCTGAACGGTACCGTTGACTCCCTCTTTCACATCTCCTGGCCTGACGCACCTGCACCCGCGTACGTAGATGTTCGCGTGCTTATCGGGGATGATGAAAGTCTCGAAACTGGCATTCTTCCGGCGCTGACGCAGTACAATCTCGAGCAATTGACAGTCGCTGAGGTTCCGGGAGCCGGTCATAGCGTGGGTCACTAGTTCCCTGTCAAGGTTGTTCTTCACTGACTTTGGGCCCTGCGCAGTCTATCGTGAGTACAAGGGCCCGGATACCAGGGGAGGAAGATCGTTTCCTCGATCCGAGGTCAAAGACAAGCTTCCTATACAATCACTTGACTATGGTGCGCCCTCTATATTCCCACTATCTCCTTCTTCGTCCTCAGTTTCGATTGTTCCGTAGGAAATTTCAGATCCACAGACCCATGAACATAATGAGGCGTCCGAACCTTTCCGGTACTCCACTCGCTCTTCAACGCAAGAAATAGGTATAATAGTTTTTTTTCTCCCGCAGGTCTGCTCTGGAAACGTCCACCTTGCAATACCTTTCTTCACATTTCAACGACGGCACGGCGTCAGTTTTCGCGAATCCCTATCACGAAACGAACTTTATCATCCAGATCGTTGCAAATAAATACAATCCCGTAAACTTTTGGTGTGTATTGAGCCATGCATCCTTCCCAGGCCAGCTACTCAATATAATTATCTTTGTAGGTCTGGACGCTGGCGATCAGAATACACCGTCGACCTCGACGCGAGGAAAATCACGGGGCAGATCCTAGTGAACGTGCACTATTACGAGCAGGGAAATGTGCCATCCACTGATATACTCCGCCCATGATGCGTGGCTCACCGGACCAATCATCATCTCGCAGGTGCAGCTCGAGACAAAGCACCGGGCCTCGATCGTGCTCCCAACCTCGATTTCTGCGTCTTCTCCCGGTCCATCTGCGAAGAAGGTGCTCGCCTTGATCGCGGACCAGGAAGGTGCATATCAGGAGTCGCTGGGAGACACGTATCATGAAATGGGCGACAAGGCATTCAAGGGGCTGCGGCGGGCCCTGCCGCTGACTAGGCAGAAGCTCGACTGGGATAAGGTACGTCTCTTGGTCTCTCCCTCCGAAAGCAGCACGTGTCTCTGATCTGATCACTGTGTTAGGTCCTGGGGTATAAACTCAGTGCGGAGTTGTCTTCTAGTAAAGCTATCTTTGGTGGGTCGGGAGGATCTTCATGAGAAGGCCGAAAAAATATGTAACAGACTAGTGTGTATCCCGTATAAAACGAAACAGAAACAACCCAGGTGTCTACGAGCCCCCTTTCTTGGGTCTCGTTTTGTCAACGTGTGATAAATGTGGCCTTCCCTTATCGCTCCTCCGAGTCCACTGCGTATCATATATACCCTAAAGCCTATGCGCTGAGCACCTTTCGTTCATGTACAGTATGCCGAGGATGCCGGCATCGTGGCATTAAGCACGATGTCAGCCTGGCCCACTTCTGCATGCATTATGTCCTCGAGTCCTCATAGAAAGAAATGGAAATTTATTTGGGAGTCTGAATCCTCCTCTTCCAAATGAGGGCGAAAGGCAAAAGAGAGGTCTACAGGTTTTGGATATATGCCTTCAGCTCCTCGAAGCTCACCCCAGTCCGTCCAACGACCGGCTCGCCTCGAGCGTCGCACCCAAGAATCCGCATCCATACGCTGGCCACACCGTCCTCTTCGCATCCCACTTCAAACCCATTGTCCCTGAGAATGTAGTACTCCCTCGCGGGTGTCTGGACAACCGCCAGCGCTGGATGCAGGGGACGTCCACCCGTCGCGGTCAAGTGCACGCTTTCAATGTGATGGTGTCTAGGAAGATTTTTTTCAACGTCGGCACGGGAACACATCTCAAGAGGGAGAACACTCGCGCTGGTAAGAATAAGTTGACGTTTGAGACCTTTGGGGGAACCAGCAATGTCTGGCGCTCGGCTAGTCCCGCGAATTCCTGTGCCATTTGAGGGGCAGACATCCACCTGCCGCTCAAGCTGCGCGCGCTCGAGTTAGCTTTCCGCTCAGACTAGCGAGCATGTAAGATCGTTCGTCGCTCACCTGTTCCCAACGACGCATGCCAGTGTGTATCGCTCGGCGATCGTGCGTAGAGCGGCTCCTTGTTCTCCCATCTGCGCCGTGCGACGGAGCCAATGACGACTGATCCCGCGATCAAACTCTGCGTGATCGGCCCACCGCATGGCATCGCAAAGTGGTGATGTGTTACTAGGGCTCGTCTTACGTTGCTCTATATATCCGGCCCAGTCCATGCGTAGATGCTCGTCGCCACGTGTCCCTCCTGCCAGACCGAGAACCTCGCATGTAGCTTCGAGGACGTAGAACACCTGCAGGTGCCCAGACGTTGCGTTGTGTGTGGTTACAGACCATATTTCACCCTTGACTATCTCCGCGACATCTGTAATGGTATCATGTAGCCAGTTAGTCGAAGCGCTTCTCCCGCATTCGGCCCCAACGGAAAGCGCAAACCAGAGCCGCGTCAACAAGAATCTGCCAAAGTATCATTGATATCGCGCATTGGATCAAAAGGCTAAATCCAACCGCAAAGCCACCGTCACCTGCTTCTCGTTATCCGGACTCGACCAAAGGCGTCCAGAGACAAGTTCAGTGGGGCCTCGAAAGGCTGGCTGGAGGAAGGAGCTCATAACTGCGTTCTTGCGCTCTAAAGCCTCTTGCTCTCGCTGTCGAAGATAAGGCCAGAAGTTAGTCATAAGTGGTGAGCTGCACAGCTGCAACACAAGAGATAGACGTCGCCCAGAAAGTCTCTTGCGAGTTTATAATAGGCTGATGAATAGACTGTTGAGCTGTATGATGAGTATATTCCCAATCTAATTGAGCACCCGGCGCTCACCAGCATATCGAATGAGTTTAGATACCAAACAGATTCGAGAGCGTTCTTTTCCTGACAGACCACTGAGAATGATGGCCCAACGCTGAACGAGCTTCCGTTGAGAAAGAGGGGGTGGGATGGAAATGACAGATAGCAGTGGGGGTTCCGGGTGTGTGGGTAAGTCTAAATGCCAGAGAAGGCTGGGTTGCACCGTGACAGTTGCGGGCTTATTCCCTTGTAAACACAGTGATTTTCTTCTGTCGCCCGGCGTGGCCGAAAGTGGCCCCGTTACCCTTAAAGGTTTGAAGCGTTGACCAGACATAGATACAGTTTGCGTCTGACCGTCAAGCTGATGTACCTCCGTGATTCCAGGCACCAACACAGGGTCCGGCAAAGCAGAAAAGGGAGACTCAGGAACACCGCAGTTGCCCAGACGGTGCACGGAGGTAGGAAACGGAATGCCCGCATAGGCCGATATCGGCGAAGAAACCCTCGGCTTTTTCGACAAAGGCCCGGCGTTGACCTGGCCCTGAGATATCTCGGAGGAGATCCGTTTTGAAACAGGCACTTTTAGGGCAGACACGGACTGACCAACGTTCTGTCCTTGCCCCCGGACAGACAGGACGGCGGATGAAATGCCGGGATAGACCCCAATGTCGCGGAACTTCGGGGTATATGCGTTCCAGGAACCGAATATGTTTCACGGGGTGAGAGGATCGGCATCCCCATTGGTCGTTGTACGATAGGAGCAAGAAGACCATCAACCTGAGCCGGAGACGAGCCAGATACTGGTAATAAACTGGCTTGCGCTTGAATTGGCGTACTCTGCGCAGACGGAGAACTTGGACCGAGTTCACCGAGCTTGCGAACAAGGGCAGCTTTCCCTAGCTTGGAGTACCCCACGATGCGCCGCTCCTTACAGATGGCTTTGAGTTGAGAAACAGTCAGCTTCGAAAGATCGACAGGCAAAGGTGCGCCGATGCCATGAGATGAAATGGTGGACATGCTGGATGACAACAAGTGAGGTACAGCATACATTTCGAACGCTCGAACAAAACAACCACCTGAAGAACAAAATACGTAATCTATGCCCCCGGCCGCTTTTTCTTCTTCCTCACAGTCAAGACGTGAATCTTCGTCTTGTTTTCGGTGCTGCCGCCGGATGTCCCCTCGGTCGTTGTATCACCGGCAGCGGCTTTCGGTGGCAGTGGGGGATTGCTTACGGTGATAGAGCCATATATATGCGCCTTGTATGTTTCCAAGGTCGCCTCGGGCTCGTCGAACGGGTTCGGCGATATGTCTTCCACGGGCGGCAAACCCGCCGTACGCCGTGGCGGCGTTCGTGGGAGTGGCGGCACGAGTAAATCTTGTGTCACCTCAGCAGTCTGATTCTTCGACCTCGGGGGAGGAAGTTTGGGCGCGAGGCCCTCGCAAAGTCCGCGCACTGTGCCTTCGATAAGCTCCGTGGCTTTGCGCGCACGCTCCGGCGTCGAAAATTCGACGCCTGTGAGGAGACTGGAAAGGATACGCCTGTTCATCGAGCGTGGGACCTGCCCAGGCTGTGGAGCGAGCGGAGAAGGGCGTCGGGATGGCATGCAAGCCTCGGGCACGGATATGCCCATGGAAAAGAATCCAGTGACGGCGCCCGCAACACACTCCTGCCGGAAGGACATGCGTTCCCAGAACTCGTCCGGCTCCACCTTGCTAAGTTCGCCCATGGGGCGTCCCTTCTTATCCTTCTCCCTCTCCCCGTCCCGAGACTCTGGATCACCCCCATCATCCCGTGATGTATCTGTACGGCGGCGCTTCTTTGGGGAGACGGGGGTGTCGGTGAATGCGATTTCGTCCATGAACCGATTCTTAGGATCGTCTTCAAATGAGGGGATGTAGTGACCCAGGTTGTGCAAGCCTTCTGGCGGGGGACACGGAAGCGGTATATTTGTTTGGCTGTATGGGTGCCCGTAGAGCCACTGCGGTCCGGTAGTAGGTGATGAGGTAGACGGGAAAGACCCACTTCCCATGACCTGCCGTGCCTCTAGTTCGTTGTGCCCAGGAAGAACATAGTACATCTCCACACGGCCCTCAACCCCGATCGCCTCGCACACGTCCCCTCCTACTTGACCGAACACGCGTCGCCACCACGCGCACAAGCGCGCATCGCTCAGAGGACGTTTTCCTGGGTAATCACTCGAGTTGGGGAATAGATACTGGCCTTGCGCGCGCGCAAAGAGCTGTATCCAGAGATGTCGTGCAGCAACCGGACGAGTTGCCGGATCAGCGTACCAGCGAATGAAAGTCCTCACGAGAGTTGCCGTGGGCGGGGGCACGAGGCCATGGCCCGTAGAGTCTATCTTCGATATGTAGAGGATGGCACAATCGGTTGCAGGTGCATGATAGATGCAGGCCTCGACCGCTGCAACGAGCATGCGAGGAGCGTCCGGGTTGGCTTGCTCGGCGAGAAGGATGAGGATGTCCTGGACGTATAGGCGGGGACGAGGAGAGGCATATGGGTATAGGGAATTGTCTTTAGCGGGTGCTGTGATGAGAACATGAATGTGGAATTCGCGCACGCCGGGAAGGGTATTGAGGGCAGCGAGGAGGTGGTCTCGAATGTTCATTGTGGCCACACAGGCCGAATACCGTGGGAACAGACTCAACGGACTCTTTCACAGTCCATGACCGCGCTCACAATCAAAGAACATTGTAAGGAAAAGCAGTGATTGGTGAAACCAACGTTTCATGGATGCGATAACATTGACTCCGATGTAGCGTGTCTCTCCCACTCGAGATCAAGTTCTCGGTGATGACCCAAGTCATATCTTTCCACCTCAAAAGAATCGATCAGGGAAGATAGCCTTGATGCTGCGCTGGGACGTTTCCGGCCCCTCAACACAATCCTGATAATGGAGTTCATATTCCGTGAAATGATTAAACACAGTCTTTGGGAATTAGAATTCGTTACTGGACGTGCTAAAGAGCTGGCGTGATTGTCCTTACCACGCCCCTAGTAAAACTCCGAGTCCAAATCTGTTCGTTTGCCCCTGTATGCAGCTGTATGCGTCCTTCCACTCCTACGACGTGTAACATTGCCTCAAGCCAGTCTAGCCCGGATAGCCCGGATCACTGAGGGAGTTGTACGAGGGGGATCCAGGTGGTGTTTTATGACAAGACCTCTAGGAAATCAAAGCCACTCAGCGCAACGGTCCTGGTCGCTTGCACCCAACTCGTCCTTGTGATGGACGATAACTCACTGACATGTTCTCCGCAACTGATAAATTGTCTGGATAGGTAGACATGCTCGGGCAGTCATACAAAAACAAACTGAAACCGAGTCAAACAAGCCCTAGAGGGTATCACCTTGCCACCGGCGTTCTCGGGGTAGTTGCGACTGATATAAATCACGACAATAGTCACAATAAGAATTTAGGTGCATCGTAGGAGATTGTCCTAAGTAAAAAGTCAGGCAAGGTGTTTGACTCGACTTTGCTGCATGAAGTGGGCTGTAGTACAGTATACGACACGGGATCCCATAGTCTATTAGTGGTAGTCCCCCGCTTTCCGACAGACGCGCACGTTGACTATGACAGGATCGCAGTGATGTGAGGGTGTCATTACGAGCATTTCAATGCAAAGATGCAAAGAAATGACGATATTTGTTTGAAGATGGTGTGAGAAAGACAAGCAACGCGAAAGGAGGGTGGCGGTTTGACACGATCACGGTCGCAGCCCGACTCTTCCTGCGACCGCCACCACCCCCTCTTTTAGTCATCCCCTTCCCCACTTCCCTCATGGCTGCCATAACCCAATTTCCTATGCCGCCAGCCACGGCAGATCTTGCCACCACCTGGACGTTCCTCGAAGAGGGTGTCGACCACATCATGACCAAGCTCCACACAGGCGTATCCTACACCAAGTACATGAACTTGTATACCGTTTCTTACAACTACTGCACTTCGTCAAAAATGCACAGCACTATCTCGTCCGAGCAGTCTGTGGCTGGGCGATGTCTCTCCCTCTTCACTTCTCGGCCGCCTTATGCTGACATATTCCCCAGCTGGTGCCAATCTGATGGGTTCCGATTTGTACAATAGTCTCGTTCGCTATTTCGTACAGCATTTGCGACATCTAAGAGATGTGAGACATTGGAGTTTTGATGATTGGACAGCGATTGACCCTTTCTGTAGCATTCCGATCCACTACAAAACGAGCCTCTCTTGAAGTATTATGCCACCGAATGGGACAGATACACAACGGGCGCAAATTATATCAATCGTCTATTCGCATATCTGAACCGGCACTGGGTCAAGCGAGAGCGTGATGAAGGCAGGAAAGGAGTTTATCCCATATACACTGTGCGTGCTTTGTCTGAGTTTTCTGGGTTACTTGATACCCAGATCTTATAGCTTGCTCTCGTCCAATGGCGCACAAATTTCTTTCTACATATCCAAGGAAAGCAAACAAAACTCGCCGGCGCGATCTTGCGCCTGATCGAACGCCAGAGAAATGGCGAGACCATTGATCAGGGTCTAGTGAAAAAAGTCGTGGATTCGTTCGTTTCCCTCGGTATCGATGAAAGTGACTTGAACAAGGCTTCGCTCGATAATTACAAGGAACACTTCGAAATACCGTTCCTCACTGCCACTGAGGCGTATTATAAACACGAATCAGAGTCTTTCGTCGCCGAGAACTCTGTATCGGATTATCTCAAGAAGGCCGAAGAGCGCTTGAAGGAGGAGGAAGACCGCGTGGAACGATATCTACACACGACTACGCGCAAACTGCTTATCACCAAATGCGAACATGTCCTCGTCCGCGCTCATTCGAATCTCATGTGGGAAAACTTCCAAAGTTTGTTAGACTACGACAAAGATGAAGATCTTCAGCGCATGTATTCACTGCTCTCCCGCATCCCGGAAGGTCTGGAGCCTTTGAGGAGGAAGTTCGAGGAACACGTGAAGAGGACCGGACTGGCAGCTGTTTCCAAACTAGTTGGAACGGACCCCGCTGCGATAGAAGCGCTTGAACCGAAGGCATACGTCGACGCTCTGCTGGAGGTCCATACAAAGTCTTCCGAGACCGTCAACCGCAGTTTCAAGGGTGAGGCTGGTTTCGTTGCAAGTCTGGACAGGGCGTGTCGAGAGTTTGTCAACCGTAACGCTGCAACCTCGACATCAAGCAGATCCCCTGAGCTACTCGCGAAGCACGCGGATGCATTGCTACGCAAGAACAATAAGGTGTCGGAGGAAGGCGACCTTGAGGGTGCGCTGAATCGCGTGGTACGCAGACTTCAGGCTGTTCGTCATTAGGTCCATATCAAAGCCCGTCCCATAGATGGTCATATTCAAGTATCTCGAGGAGAAGGACGTTTTCCAGACTTTCTACTCAACAAAGCTTTCCAAGCGTCTCATCCACGGCGTATCAGCATCGGACGAGGCAGAAGCGAGCATGATCTCGAAGTTGAAGGAGGCTGCGGTTTCGAATACACGAACAAACTCCAGCGCATGTTCACTGGTGGGCATTTTCGACGTGCTTGGCGTGAGACGATTGCTCACCGATTTTGTAGACATGAGTCTCAGCAAGGATTTGACTGACTCTTTCAAAGAACGCATGGAGCAGAACCACAATGACATGGATATAACCTTTAGCGTTATGGTTCTGGGAACAAATTTCTGGCCGCTTAATCCACCAAAGGACGGGTTCATCGTCCCGACCGACATACAACTGACATACGATCGCTTCCAGAAATACTACCAGACGAAGCACTCAGGTCGGAAGTTGACGTGGCTTTGGAATTACTCCAAAAATGAGCTGCGGACCAACTATCTCAACCAAAAGTACATCCTCATGACAAGCGCGTATCAGATGGCGGTGCTATTGCAATACAATAACAATGACACGCTGTCACTTGATGAACTTCGACAGCGACAAATGTTGGAAAGGACCTCCTCACGCAAGTGCTTCAACCCCTTGTGAAGTCCCGCATTCTCATCAATGATGAGACCGATCAGTACGACCTCAATCCGCGTGGGTCTTACTTCCCTGATTAGGCTATGAGTGCCCTTTTCATTAAATATTTTTAGATTTCAAATCGAAGAAGATTCGTGTGAACCTGAACCAACCAATTAAAGCTGAGATCAAGGCAGAATCCAGCGATGTCCTGAAGACGGTGGACGAAGATCGCAAATATGTTATTCAAGCGACTATTGTTCGGTGCGCCCTTTTCTGACCTTCTCTTTCAAGTGTTTTAATGAAGTCGGCATGTCCTACACAGCATCATGAAAGCGCGCAAGACGATGAAAAATCAACCGCTCATACAGGAGGTTATATCACAGATTTCGCAACGCTTTACCCCCAAGATCCCTGATATCAAGAAGGTCTGTTTTTTCTTCCTTTGCTGCTGAAGGCACAGAAACGGCTGACGGTGTGTTGAACGCAGGCAATCGATACACTTCTAGAGAAAGAGTACATTGAACGCGTCGACGGCACGCGGGACACGTTCGCTTACGTTGCATAGAAGGTGTCTGGTCTGGTCTTTGTCCGTGTCAGCCTGCTTTGTCGCCCCCCCCCCTTGTTCAGTATCTCGGATTCGTGTTGTAGCATATCAATGCATCATGTTCTTGTTTCGCAGTCACCTGGCCACCTTTAGTCCGTAACGCGTCTTTACACACGTGACCGCCTCTGTGCCAAGTTGTACGCGCTGCGGAATACAAATTCGGATTCAAAAAAAAAACGCACAGGACCATGGCAACGTCTGTCCAACTCGAGAAGCTTTTTGGCGAGGAGTATACAGCTGAACCCGTAAGTACCTCCTGGATCAATTTCTTTCGCCTCAACCCCACGGCGACCAGGCCAGCTGGAACAAGCGAGACCTCCTCACATACGCGGTTGGAATCGGCGCAAAGACGTCCGAAAAGCAATTCGTATACGGTAAATGTGGGTCGTCTTCTATTTCGTCGTGCTGTAGCCTTCCCTGACCCTTTTTTCCACCGCACTCCAGAACTTGGTACCTCCCCAGCTTAGCTTCTTCCGTGTACGCCCTTGCGCTCAGCACTGTTGGCCTTTAGACCCATCGTTTGCGGCCTTCCCCACGTATCCGGTCGTCCTCGGCTTCAAAGGTACTGTACAATATGATGATGATCCATCTAGCCACGTCCTCTGAGTCAATCACTTCGACTCCCTTCTACAGGGACAGACCAAGACGTCATAAACTTTACCGAGCGCATCAAAGAAATCAATGCCATCAAGGGTCTCCCCGCGTTCGACCCGAGACGTCTCGTGCACGACTCCCAATCGATCAAAATCCTCAACCACTCCCACTCGTCAGCGGACCCGACTGGAAGCTCAAAAGGCGTCTCGCCTCCATCCGCGAGAAGAGTTCGTGCCCCCGTCTTGCATCTCGTCGTGCGACGCACAAACTGATCCATATTCCCCTCAGAGTCTGGCGTCATCTTCGAGGTCGAATCCCTTCTCGTAGACCCCCACGACACCCCTTACGCCCGCCTCTTCGTGCGTACTTATCCCATCCCATCCTTCCGTTTTTACGTTCGACGTCCCGAACCATCACCCTTCTCGCTTCCCATGATGACCCCACCACCTAGTCCGCAACATTCAATTTGACTGCGAAGATCACAGGAATGCCCTTCTCCCACAGCATCGCATCCCCGCCACAACATGTGCCATTCCGCGCGACCGCAAGCCCAGCTGTGTAGTCAAAGACCAAACGTTGCCCGAACAGGCCCTAACTTATCGTCTCTCGGGCGACTACAACCCGCTTCATATTAGTACGCGCAGCCTCTCCCACCTCCCACCTTCCTCCCTTAACGCAAGCGAACTGACCCCCGGGTGGGCTCGGATGCCGGTTTCGATGGCGTAATTCTGCATGGCCTATCGACGTTCGGATTTGCTGCTCGCGCGATCCTTGAGGCCGTCGGCGACGGTGTCCCCTCTTCGCTGCGATACTTTGGTGTACGCTTCACTGCGCCCGTCGTGCCGGGTGACGGGCTAGAGACGCCAAGGTGCATTACCATAAAGTAGCACTGCATGGTACGAGGAGCACGGACATGGATTGTCTTCCAACTGAGATGAAATAGCGATGGTCATCGATGAACTAGGCGTAACATCGGCGGTGGGCAGCGTGGCTGCGCTTGCACGGACACATTTTGTTAGTTACATTCTTTGCGTGTGCCAGCCATCTCAAGACGATTCTCTGCTTCCTCTCGCTTTTCCCTTTCCCTTTTCCCATTCTCCTCCATTCCTTAGAATCTCTTCTCTTTAACTCATTCACCCCTCTTTTATCCCTTTATCTCTCTCTCCTGAACCCACTCAGCATGTCCTCTCGTACTACACCTGCCGGCAAGTATTTATAAATGATGGTGTTGATATGGAATGAGAACCAGTGCTGCTGAGTGGTGGCGAGCCTGGAACTGGGGTCAAAATCTGTGCACTTGGTTGGCTGTCTAGCTCGGCACGAAGACCTGCATAATGCACAGGAACAGATACAATTGGAGGATTTAAGGGCCGGCCTGGCTGGCGTTGGTAGAGCTTTAAAAGGGTAACAACTTGTGGCTCTGCCACGTTACCCTTTGGGGTTTGGAAGCGTACTGGGCTGGCCAAGTGGGGCTCTGCCTGTACCATCAAGGCAATGTGGGAAGCGTTGAAATGTAGCAAAGGGCACGGCCGGTGATCTATATTGTCGAAAAGGTAGACATCTTGGTCGTATGGCGTTGGGTTGTGGATGTGAATTCGAAACGCGCCACCTCGGATCGGAATATATTCAAATTCATTTGACAACTTCGCATTTTCACATGGCTGCATATCAGCGAGTGTGCGAGGTAAAAAGGTTTTCAATACTACTCACCCCTGGGAATGTTCTGCCAGAATCTCTACCCATGCGTGCATGGATTTCTTCTCGTATGGAGAAGTCTTCTAACTCATGCTTTGTCATCAGTTCCCGCTGGTTTTGACTCGGGACAAGGACGAAGTGTCCCAAATTGAACTGATGATGATGCGTGGGACATACTGATAAGACACATATTAAGCCAGGGATACAGGGCACGAGTCACATGACAGAGTCAAACAAAATACTCACAGCAAAACAAATTAGATGTATCGTCTCTGTTGAAGTGAGACAACACCGGAGCCACCTTGCGGATCCAATCAACCTGCAAATTGAAGATAAAGCTCGATTATTATAAAAATAAGTCAATACTCACTTGACCATCGCCCCCTGACTTTTGCGAGATAATGTGGGCGACATTTGTTGGATCCATCCCGCAAAGTACACATAGGCCCCCATCACGAGAAGTGACAATGTCTTTCCTAGACTCTGATAGTACAGTGGATCCATCTGTTGTGAGCGACATCTAGTTGGTCAAAGAGAGAAGAGAAACCGACGCTCTACACACAATTATCTTCGCGGAAATGACATCACTGTGGCCAGATGAGTCACGTGCCACTCCGTTGTAGTGTTGTGCCGTGACTCGGCTAGCCGCGAAACGCGGATATCTACAAGTCGGCGTAGAGGTCTACGGGGGTGGCATATGGCACTCTTGGTTCGACCGCGATCTTGCCATTGCGGGCCATCTTCGAGCGAGGCTTGGGCCACACCTCACGACTGGTCAAGATAGACCGACTCTCTCCTTCATATTCCCACACTAGCCATCCATCGTAAGTCCCCAGATTTGTTTATTGGACTTTTACCAAGTCACCGCAGTGAACAGTCTGGACAGATCAGCTTTCTTGTCAAGTTCAATATGGAGACAGAGTTCACGCTGATTCTCGGACTGCTTGCTTCAAACTTGAATGCGCCCGTGGACAGAGGAGATTGGATCAGTCTCCACTACGGGGCGGAATCTTCTCTCATCCCTTCATTATTGTAGACTCTCCCTGTCACCTGCGTTGTTGGCTCAGTCTATAGCCAAATCGTTTCTCGTTTCTGCGGATATGGGTCATGCTGTTCACCCCAACTATGCGAGCAAGCATGAGGATAACCACAGACCTCAAATTAATGGCGGGATTGTAATCAAAACCATGCCAAGCAACGATACACAAGCGATGCAATTGGAACCTTTATAGTGAAAAAGTCACTTGAGAAGAAAGGCGGAAAAGTACAGGAATTCGAAGTTTGTAATGACATGTACGTCAATCAGCCTCCCGGCCCACTCACCTTTGACGTGAAACTTCAACACATAAGGCCCTGTGGGTCAACCGTTGGCCCCATGCTGTCCAAGTCGACATGCGCACCATCGATGTTGGTTGCGCGATGGTCTCGATGCACTCCATCCGGGAGACCACAGGGTCACACGACGTAGGGCACACGATCAAATTTTTGCCTCTTTTTTCGAGGGATTCGCTGCGCTCGACGCCCAACTTTCAGTAGAATAACTTGTGACCGTATACCAACGAAAGCAACGACACAAATGAGTATACTTTTGCCACGACAACCTGGTCAGCGGGATCGTTTTTTGGAAGGCCTGGCATCAGCTTGTTCATCGTTGCCTGAGCGGGATGCCGTGGAATTTGACAGCATGCTGCGCTTTCTTGCGGTTTGCATATAATGCGAGAGTACCCATTCCCGCTCAGCCTTAGTCTGCTTAACTGTACCTTGCCGAATTTCGTAGGCTGAAAGAGCGATGAGAATAAGTTGATTGCTATGAAGACACCGGGTACTCACGCTTAAGCTCAAATCGCGGCCCCACATTGGGAATCGCGTACCTTACTCGCGCCTCTGATTTCCAGTGGTTCGAACTATGGCGACGCACGACGGTCATGAGGAAGAACGATAGCCAGTCCGTCGTTGCATCATTGGGGATGTTCAAGTCGTTCATGGTGTCCCTGGGATAGTCCCGGATGGCATTCCGTCGATCATTGTGATGTTCAGTTTACGGTAATACTCGTCGGCTTCCTCTTTCGTAGCAAACGTTGGTTTGGTGGGCACATCCTTGCCCCTGTTGCCATACGGACTGCCAGTGCCCCACCAGCCATTGCCGGTTGTGTCTTCCTCTGTTCTGCCCCGAAGGGCAAAGCCATATTGGATGAGGGTAACTCCGAGCCCCGCACAGGAGCCAAAGCGCGCAGCGTGGGTTGTATGCAGGACGGTAGGTGAGGAGGAAGCCAACGAATCGGAAGGATATGGAAATTAAGAGATTCCAAAGGAAGGAAAATACAGATCCGGTGGGAAGGTGGTCGATGATCATGTCATCTGGTGAGGACAGCGCGTGGACGGTTGTTTCCCAGTAAGGCGGGACTGCGTCAGCCTGGGCCGAGGCGTATGAGGGTGGCGTATCCTTCTGAGACTCTTCTGGAACAAGATAAACATCATCACCTGTGGAGATGATATTGAGAGCTATGCAATGAGAGATAAAATCAGCGACACAAACCATCACGAAGCTGTACTGGCTGTGACGGCTTGGCAGTCACATTGGCAAAGACACTGTCGTTGTTGGTGCCCTCGCCGACGACGGCAGGGATTGGCTCATGATAAACGTGCCATCAATGAGCCAGTGAACTCGGCAGACGGGATCTGGCCGTCCTGAGAAACCAGCTGGGGCGAGGCGTATCGACGTGCCGTACGTCCGATGGAGAGGGACGAGTCCGTTTGAGTTGCCAAAATCATTTGGAAGAGCTTGTGAGGAGGGACGTGGGGAGAGCCCGGGGGAGGTAAGCTGACATAGTCGAAGTTCTCAAAGTCATATGCCAGGCGAGGGTGTTCGTGTAGCTGAGGAGGCGTAGGACTCGGAGGTGGGGTTCAGCGGACGAGATTCTGCATGCTCGTTGTTCGTATCGTCCTCATCCTGTCTTCTTCAAACGCTACCTCCATCTCATATTTCAGGAGAGGGTCTGTGTGCGGATTTGGAAGGGGGCGTAACAGTGGACATGGAGGGACGGGTGTTGTCGGGACTGACTAGACTGAGAGTCCTCGGTTCAGCTAGACGATCCCGGCTCAGCCGAAGCTGCGGCAACATACAAGTCCGTTGTCTGAGAGCGAAGAGAGGGTCGAGCTTCTAGTCGGGCACGCTGACAAGAGAGAGTGGTTTTATTGAAGCCGAGGACGGCCGGATAGGCAGAAAACAATACAAGTATTACTATGGTATCTCTAAAAAGAGTACAATCGATACACATCGTCCGCACTGGCAAGTGCCAGTGCTAGCTCGGAGCTCCTCGCCTCCAAACAACTCGTCGACAAACTATAACATTGGGGATGGCCTGATGGGCTGGGAGCATCAATGCCATCGAGATTCGAGTGGTTGCGAGACTGGAACTGGGGAACTTGAAAAAACCGATGCACTCGATAGGGTGTTCAGTAGCTCAACTAGGTCGGCAGGAATACGTCCATATTGCGCAGATACAGTGGTGGTTGAGATTGGAGACAGGAATGGCCGGCGTTGGTAGAGCTTTAAAAGGCCAAGAACTTCTGACTCTGCTATGTCAGCCTTTAAGGATTGGAAGCGCGCTCTGTTGGCCAGGTAGGGCCCTGACACTAACATCAGGCGATGTGGGACGCTTTAAAATGTAGCAAAGGGCACGGCCAGTGATCCGCATTATCAAAATGGTAGACATGTTGGTCGTACGGGGTTGGATTGTGGAGGTGGATTCGATATGCACCACGTCGGATTGGAATATATTCAAATTCGTCTGATAGCTTCACATTTGGCTGTGTATCAGCAAGTACGCGAGTTACAATGTCTCCAATACTACTCACCTCCGGAAATGTTTGGCCGGGTCTCTACCCCACTTCTAATGATTTCCTCTCGCTTGGCAAAGTCTTGAAGCTCGTGCCTCTTCATCAAATCCCGCTGGTTTGGGCTAGGGACAAGAACGAAGTATACCAAATCGAACTGAGTATGATGCATGGGACATACTGCATAAGACACATATTACAGTAAGCCGGCTAAGATCTTACAGAGCATGACAGAGTCAAACAAAATACTCACGGCAAATCAAATTAGATGCATTGTCTTTTCTGAAGAGAGACAACACAGGAGCCAGCTGACGAATCCAATAAACCTGCCAATTTGATGATAATGTGCAGTTATTATGAAAAAGTCAATACTCACTCCGAGTCCCCTTGGTGGTCCCCTGACTTCCGTGGATGATGTGAGCGACCTGTGTCGGATCCATACCACAAAGGATACATAGGCCATGATCACAAGAAATGACAATAGCTTTCTTGGCCTCTGATAGTACATTGGATCCATCTGCTGCGCCCGTCATCTAGCTGATCAAAGAGGGAAGATAAACCAGTGTTCTACACAGAGAATAAGTCATTTATAACTTCGTTGATCTTAGAGTGACTCATGGCATCAAAGGGTGAAAAGGATTTGTAACTTTAAGGAAGGCGCAACGGGACTCAGACGACAAAGGTCACGTTTGAGGTGAAGAATACGACGACACTGGCAGGAAAGGCATGTCTCCTCTCTTCTGCGGGGTTCTGATTGACTTATTGTGATTGACTCTTTGCTTTGTAGGATGATGTTCTTGGCGATTCGCAAGAGACGCCGAGGTCACGTGCATCCACGGAACCAAATCTGTACGGGTACAGTAATAAGTCCACAGATCCCAATACCCAACTTCTTTTGGCCCCTCAGCGGCCTCAGCGGCTTCCACGTCCATTCATCGCAGGTCCTTCCCGCCACTCACTCAACTCGATTCCCGTCGCTGCATGCAGGCCCTACAGTCGCTCGTACAACTCCACTCTTGTTAGCACTACCACTACGTCACCCGATGTGGTAGACATCATACACCGTGTTCCATCTAAGAGCAGCCCGTCAACGCCAATTATTGAATACAACAAGCTTGTGGCCGCTAGTACAGATCAGATGACTACCAGACCCAAATCGTCCAGAAACTGCAGGCTCTTCACGATGCCTGGTGTTGTATGATCCGCCACCACCCGCGGGACCTCCATCACTTGTAAACATCTCTCCTTTTCCTTCCGCTTTGTACTCTATTGACATTACCTACGCCTCCAGCTCGCGCGCCTCTGCTCCCGTCCCTCGCCGGGCGCTACGAGTCCCGACTGACCAAAGGGATCGTATCTCTATGACGACGTTGGCGCGGGAAAAATATGCTCATGGACATCTTCTACGACACGCCCCCCACGCGCATCGCCCACAAGCGACGCGTGCACTTCCACGCTTTCATACTCGATGTCCATAAACGAATGCATGCCGCCAAGGCTGCCGGCGCAGGCGATCCGCTTTTACCTGTCGCACGAGACCTTGCAAACGAGGCGCACGTGCTATGCCTGGATGATTCCAGGTGACGGATATTGCAGATGCGATGATTCTACGATGGCTGCTTGATACCCTGCTTGAGCATGGTGTCGTGTGTGTGTTCACCTCCAAGTGCGTTGTAACCACGTGTTGCGTTGGGGTTTACAGACGATCCTCTTTCAAAGTCGCCACCCGGATGACTTGTACAAGAATGGCATCCAACGTACTTCTTTCATTCCCGCGATTGACCTTCTCAAGGCACAATTCGACGTCACGGGACTTGATTCGGGCACAGGTCTGTCATTTGAACTCTCGCCTCCCCCTATCTCACGTTTAAGCCCTGATGTTCCAGACTATCGCCGCGTACCCCGAGCTCTCTCACATGCCTACTATTCACCACTAGACAGTGCTACGCGCGCAGCCATAGATGCACAATTTGCGGCACTCAGGCATCCCCATCCAGGAAGGCAAGACGATACGGCTATGGGGTCGCAACCTCACGGTGCCGCGTTGCGCGGGGCACGTCGCACAGTTCACTTTTGCAGAGTTGTGTGGGCGACCACTAGGCGCAGCGGATTACCTTGAAATCACGCAAAGATTCAGGACGCTGTTCATGACGGACGTCCCTCGGATGGGACTGGCTGAGAAGAATAAGGTGCGACCTAAGATTCGGAGATTCCTCCCCATCTCACTCACTCATTGCCCACTGGCAGGCGCAGTGATTCATCACGTTCATTGACGCATGCTACGATGGCAGGACCCGATTATTCGTATCGTCCGAGACATCTTTGAGATCTTCTCCGATGACTCGAGTGCTGGGACACGCGTCCCTGCATCGGATAATATGCGTGCCATCTGAATGACCTCGTACGTGTGCCGAGATCGCTGACAAATCTGTTTTTTCATGTTTTTGGTGCCAGGGGTTGCTAGCTGAGGTCGTGGGTGCCGCATCGATGTCCAATGGTGAGGAACAACTCTTTGCTCTTGCGCGATGTTGTTCCTGCTTGGTTCAGATGGGCAGTGCAGAGTGGATGACCATACAGGTCGTTAGCTACATCATGTGGAGTTGACCACGTGCAAAAAGTAATCGGCATGCCCCGCGCCAATATTCAGGAATATGGCTTGTGACGGTGCGGACTGCGACCCGACGACGGTGCGGAGAAACCTCTTCCTCTTCTTGATCGGCGCGTTACTCGCACATTCATTTGGCACCTGAGATTGAGGGTGACACTCTCTGCTTTCCCGTTATTGTGGCAAGCTGGCGCACGAGCGGCGAGCGCATTGTTGCTTCTGATCCGGATTGCCGAATGTGGTAGCGGAACCTTGAGCGGACGGGTGGGTCAAGGGGGGCAGGACACCCTTAAAAAAGGTTTGACATCGAAGCAGCAACAGCACCAAACATGCTGGCTGCATGGCTGCCCGCTGTCAGATAGACAATAGTAATACTTTACAGAGTATAATGATTCGACGTGCTGTGAACGGACACAGTATGGCACAATCCTTGGCACAATCCTTACCAAGATCCTTAAGGCCAAACCAGTAGCTTCATTGCAGTTGCAGAACTACCAGGCAGTATAATACAGGCAGCAAGTTACGTGTCCTGGTCCATCTGTGTGTAGCAACCAATCCAACGGCGGCAAATATGACATAAATCAAGACATAAATACAGATACCCTCATAATACAGGCCTCTTATTCGGATTAATTAAACCATATGTAAAGCGGGGGAGGACCGTTATGGCGCTGTAAATCAGAAATTGACGGCGATATTTCCGTTCCGCCAACCCCTTGGAATCAGTGAATCACCGTCTTCACATGATCAGCGACCGCCGACCACAGTGCCTCCTCAAGTTCGTTGAACCCTTAATCCGCCGTCCGCATCCCATACGAGCCAACGCCATGGGATTATCTGTCGCCGTTGTCCACGCAGGACGGGGTCAGCACTGGCCACCCTGAGGAAGAAGGGAAGATCGATGCCCAAACTCAGCAAATAGACTAGCTCCGGCCTCAGCGCCTCCACTGGTACCGTACGGGTCCGAAGATTGGCCGCAAACAGCTATCGCTCACCCTCAACCTCATGTATGCACTTCGTAGAGCATTCCCGATGATCTCCGAAAGCCTGATCCATGTCGATGTTGTCTCCTCTCCCTTGATTCTGACGCCTAGATTGATTCGACACGTCAGGCCAACTCATCATGCCTACACGAGGGCTATTTACATCTCTTTGACTTGGCTGTCCAATGTCCTCCACCTACTACACAGGTATTACCTCGCGCACATGATATGCCAGGAGCGCCCTATTCAATTATAACCTATTCTGAGGGTCTGTCACATGCAAGGGACGTTTTGATCACATAGATACGCCATGGCGAGGACGTTGAAGTCCGCGAACCCACGGTAGAACAGATCGCACCAAGTGGGAATTTGTGGGATCGAAGTCAAACGCCTGTGGTGCCAGTTTGTGATTTTCAAATCGTGTCGGCTAAGGACCCTGGATGCACGGGCAGAAGAAGCCCTACCTTCTCAGCGCGTGAGAGCCTTTTCTGTGAATTTTCAATTTCGAGCTTTCAATATCCCCGATTGTAAAGCTCTCTCGTTTCTAAAAAATTATGGTTTACTTTACTGAACTATTCGATTTGTAGGTGCTTCGATGCCAACAATATGTATCCCAATCCCCGGGGAACCCACGTGTGCTCCTCGACGCAACCTGGACCTCTAGTTCTCAGCCTTCCATTAATTTACATCCGATTGAGTGGCGGTGGCGGGTCGTAAGATATTTTTTGGCCATTGAATATGTACGGGTTTCACATGATGTCGCATCTAGACCCTCAGCGCCAGCACCTCTGTCCAAACTTCCGCCGCACCTACAACGCGAGGGAACAAGGTTTCATGATTACCCTAAATATAGAGCGATACGGGCCGTCGGCTTATGCTTGAACGAAAGAAAGTATTACTTCGGATGCTCTTCCTCCGAGATGCCTTTTTCTTTCGATTCCATTACAGTAACGTGCGCAGGGGCTGTTTCTACAGCGTGAGCGCGACGGACACTCGGGATTCCCTGCTGTTACGGCCGGCATTTCCCCTCGCCCCTTTGCCCCATCTGGCCGCTACTAGGCCCTGGACGGGCTCTCTCAAAACGGGCGTGACCAGTCTGCAACCTTACGCAACTGTCACTCCAGTGATTGTCGGTGCGCTGTTCTCGCAGTGGCGGCACGGTGGAAAACCAGTGGAAACCCCCACGTGCTGCTGCGCGACCACCAAGCCGGTTGACCGCCTCACGTTATGGCATCGTGATGGAGTGCTGAGGCACCTTGTGTCTCTAACGTCTTCTTGGCCTCTGCACTAACCCCTCATGGCTAATGCACTCCTGGGAGATGGGCAAGTTACTCGCATTGTCCACCGGCCTTTCTCCTTAGGGACTCAAATTGATCAAAAGCGTGTGACAATCGCAATCAGGAACGCCTTTTCGGCTCCTACGTTTCATCGTGTCCCTAGGCGTACTGGTTGCGCTGTTCATTGAACTTTCACTCTTGCAAACGGCGCGTTGGCGGAGGTGGAGGATGTCTAGCCTTGCTGATGAGCAGATCTGATCTAGTCCTCGTGCGTTTCACTTGCCTTCCATTCCTGCGTAAGGCAGGTCATCACCAACCATCGACCATGTACATCGATGCATCCGTTGATTTGAAGCGCTCAAATTTTTCAGTGCAACGAAAACCTCCCTTGGCCTTTGAGCATATAAAGGTGATGGACTACCTGCTCCCAAGTTCAAAGTATAAATCCTCAATGTCCGAATATCCTCATCCTGCATGGCCTTTCTTCGGGGAGACTTCTGCTCCTCCGGTACCGATGCCCCAATTCGCGTCGTCTCCCGGGAATAGCCCACGTCCTTGGGGCAGTTACAATCGCAACCCGTTCCAAAATACTTCAGCAAACAACCCTGGCTCCGTTGGCCCCCAGGGACCACCTGTAAGCCACTCTGGGATCCGCTTTATCCCATTCTTATTCGAACGCCGACAGGGCAACGTTGGTTATGAGGCCAATGCCCGACCATGCTGTCAAGGTCTATCGGGCATACTGAAGACGTTCATCAGCCACCGGATGGCTCATCCGGACTCGGAGGTCGTCGCCTTCCACACGGAAAACGGCACCAACGGCAAAAAGAGAGTCACTGTCACTTTCGAGACGAATGACGAGGCGTAGATGTCACGCAGGAAGCTTGGAAAGAGAAATAGGAGTAGAATACGTACGGGCTGGAATCCAAGCTGGAATCGAGAGTTTTTCATATACACGAGCCAAGCTGTGAGAGGCGGATTGCGTGCAGCTTGTGGTCAATTGTGCAGAAGTTTGAGCTGGGGACGACTATAGTGGTCAAGGCGAACAGTGAGTCAACGTTGCCGGAGGTGTGGTGGTTGTCGAGTGGATGGCGTCCTTCATCCTTACGGCAATCCGGCGACAGCGTATTCTCTCTTTTACTCTTGTATTGTTCCCGCTTCGTTGGATGGCGAAGGAGGATAAGAACTTGGTCGTCAAAACTCTCGTTAAAAATGCGGACGAGATGTAAGTGAGTCACTTCTATTTTTTCACCCCGGTGTGTATGCATGCAATACCACCCCATAAATCCCGCCACGCGCCGCCATCGCCTTCAAAATCCCCACCGATTGCCAAGCCCGCTTCAGCAATCATCCGAGCAAAGTCACCTTGGCTTGGGAAGCGCCGAATCGACTCTACAAGGTATTGATACGACGCGCGATCGCCGGCGAGGATGGTGCCTAATAGTGGGATCACCGAGAAGGAGTACTGGTCATAAAACCTGTGTACCCGTCGATCGATCAGGAAAAGCCCGAGAAAAAGGGAGGAAAAAAGAAGAACGTACTGCGCGAGTAAGGGATTGGTGACTTTGTTGAACTCGAGGCAGGCAAAGATTCCTCCTGGTTTGAGCACCCGGTGCGCCTCGCGCAGGACATCTGGAATCGAGGTGACGTTCCGGATCCCAAACGCAATGGTGTAAAGATCGTAGGTGTTGTCAGGGAACGTGTCCAAGGGCAGTGCCTGAGCGTTTCCTTCAATAAAAGCGACCTGCGGCGCTGCAGGGGGAGGAGGGCCCATCATCAGCCCGTCAGGAACACCAAAAAATGGGGTGCCCTAAAAAGGGGCGCGCACTGTTGTGATACATCGTCTTTTTGAAGCGTGCGTAGCCCTCCTTGAGCATCTCGCCGTTGATGTCGACGACGTCGACGCGCGTCTCGCGGTCGCCGTGGGTTTCGCGCGCGTGGTCGAGGATGCGCAGGGCGATGTCCCCCGTCCCGCCCGCGACGTCGATGCAGCGGATGGGCCCGCTGGCGCCCGGACGCAGGAGAGAGACGAAGGAGTCCTTCCAGAGGCGGTGCACGCCGAGGGACATGGCGTCGTTCATGAGGTCGTAGCTCGACGCGACCGAGTCGAATACGCCTCGTACGAGCGCCTCTTTGGATTCTTCGGGGACGGAGCGGAAACCGAAGTGCGTTGTGTGGTTAGAGGGAGGTGAAGTTGGGTTGCGGGGGCGGGGAGATGATGATGGGTCGTTGCTTGTGCTGCTTGTGTCTGTTGCACTTGCACTTGTGTGTGTGCAACGAATGCGAGCGGACAGACGGCGGGCTTGTGGTGACTGCGTCAGGAGTGACCGCAGCCCTCGTGGAGCGGTCTGCATTCTCAGTTTCGAGCAGAACGAGAGAACGCAGAAACTACGTGCGCGTTTCCTGTGGAATATGGCGAGGGTCGCAACCCAATGCTTGCGTCGCTTCCTACGAGCCACGGAAACCCGGACCGGACATAAGCACCCTGCTCACTCGCCGCAAGGGCTACATGCGCTACATCCTTGGCTACATCACAGACATCGTCCAGAATGACGTTCTCAGTGCAACAAAAGGGAAAGGGAAATTACTCCCTCAAGACTCGGTAGAAAGTGCAGAATTCCCTAGTCCTCTTTCGCCATTGTCAGCGTCTTCTAGCCCATCGTCCTCATCACATTCTTCCCTTGATTCTTCCTCTGAATCAGAGTCGGAGGAAGAAGACAGCTCAGAAGACGAAGATGATGTATCGCAAGAGTATCTTGATTTGCTCCTTGAAAAGGCGCGAAGAAGCATTGCCTCAAGGGCGACACAAAGTACTGTCGCCAACAAGGGGGATGTTTTGGAGGAAGATATTATTGGACTTGACGATCCGGAGACAGAGCTCAAGTACGTTATTCTTTATCCTTTCCCTTCGTACCAGCTCGAATTTTATTCCAGAAGCCTCCCTCCACTGGACCCAGGCACTTTACCACCATCCTACATCACGCTTGGAAAAACACAAAATGACGCGCCGTTAGCTGTTCGGGACCTAGACGCTGAACGTGTAATGAAGTTGGCCTCATCGCTTGCCGCACCCGCACCACCGGTTCCACCACCGGAACTCACAAAATCTGGTAAACCATTGACCAAGAAGGAGAAAAAAGCGGTAGGCCCCAGGTCATTCTGTCGATGCCCTACAACGCTGATACTCTCATCAGTTGAAGGGAAAAACCGCTGGACCAAAATGGTTTGACCTTCCCGCTCCCGCTGAGGCGGATTTACCCCGATTGTATAAGGAGTACGAAGCGCTGCGCCTGCGCAACCAGCTTGATCCAAAGCGGTTTTACCGTAAGGATCCGGGCGAAGGGCGCGGTATTAAGGGCCTCCCCAAACACTTTGCGGTGCGCTTCCACCCTGATTCTACCATTTTATTTTATTTCCTCAATACCGTTCGATAGATTGGCACAATTGTTCCAACGAGCACACCGTTTGGTGGTCCGAGTGGGGACAATCTACCGCGCTCTGCTCGCAAGCGCACGCTTGTGGATGAACTAGTCGACGATGCCGAGGCACGACACGTTGCCAAGCGCAAGTTTAACGAGCTTCAAGCGAACCGCGCTGCCAAAGGTCGTGGCACCCTTGCAGCACGGAAAGCAGCTCGAAAGCCCAAATGGTAGTCACGTGGTCGTGACGTCTTGAGAAAAGTACTTAGATTATGTAATTTGATACTTGTTGCTGGATTTTCTGCAGCGCATTTCTCTTTCATCTTTCGCATCATGGTTCGACGGCGAAGTTCCAAGTCAAAAGTTTCAAGGACTGGCCTCGGCGTTGGATAAGCGTGATGCGAGGATAAACCGTTGGAACACGTCAGAAGACATACCCATGGATGAGGAAGACCAGTGTGCGCTTTCTTTGCTGTCTGAGTGACGAAAATAAACATCTTTCCATAGTTCACGCATCCAAGGATCGTATTTTGCTGGAAGGCGAGGAAGGCGGAGCTGATGACGACGGGGATGAGGAGGAGGTGTTCGCGCTGAACGGTATCCCATCGTCGGAGAGCGATGAAGATGAAGAAGACGCGCATGAAGACGATGACGAAGACGATGACGAAGATCGACCACATCTGATGCGCGCGAGCAAGGGAAGCAAAGCGAAGGCAAAGCCACCCCCGGAATCTGACGAAGAGGAAGAGCAGGAGAGTGAAGAGGAAGAAGGCTGGGGCCGTAAAAAGTCAGCTTACTACTCGTCTAATGCGGCAGAGCTCGATTCAGAAGACGAAGAGGCAAACGAGCTGGAAGAGCAGGAAGCAAAGCGCATACAAACCAAGGCACGCGATGCTATGCTAGATGACAATTTTGGTCTAGCAGACATTAACCAAGACGATATGGAGGTGACTGAGGAGTACGTATATATTTGTTCTTTGATGGGATTTGTGGTGACTGGAATGCCTCTAGTCCACTCCTCGAACCTGTCATGGTGGTTGCGTCCCAACCTGCACCGCTCGACAAGAAAGATGCGCTAAGACACATGGAAAAGACTAATCCAGAAACTCTCGCCCTTGCATATGATTGGGAAGATATAGCAGCTAAGGTCGTTCATGTACAAGAAAAAATCAAAGAGTGTGTCATGAGTTTTATCCTTGTCTCGCTACTTGACTTAGGACGTGCAGGCTTTCATCTACTGAGCCAGATTCTCAAGCTTTGGGGATGGTTCATCTGCACAACCGTACGTCCCTCATTTCTTTTTTTTTAATGTCGAGCGGGAATATTCATCTGCACCAAAGAGGCTCTCCTAACGTACGCCACGACGCTTGCTTTCTACTTGTACCTCCGTGCAAGCGAATATTACTCACAGCGTCCTGAACTCCTGCGCTCTCACCCGATCTTTGCGCGCCTCCTTCAGCTCAAACAGGCACTCACCACGTTAGAAGAGTTGGACTTCCATCTCTCTGGGAGTGACCCTGAGATTGGTGACTCTGAGGAAGAGGACACCTCAGTCAGCGAAGAAGAGGGGGTCGATGGGCCGACTTTATCGAAGCGTTACCGTGAGGGGGCTCGGCTCGCGTTTGACGACCTGGCAGAGCTATTACGTGAAGCTGAAGCGGCGGCGGCGTCTGTCAAGGCCAAACCATCCAAACGAGCCACCCTGCCGCCACGCCATAAAGAGCCTCCAAAAAAGAAGCGCAAGACATCAACTCCCGTAAAATCTGCCACGGTATTCGACCTCGAGGAGCCAACATTTATTCCATCTAAGCCTCGCGGCTCCACACTCACCCCTATCTCTGAAGAGGATGATGCCTTTGGCGATGCTATCGTGCTCGGTAATGCTGACGCCGCAGACAAAAAGGCGCGGAGACATACTCTGCGCTTCCACACCTCTAAGATCGAGAGTGCTAGTGCACGGAGGCAAGGTGCACGGCTGTCGCTCGGAGGCGATGACGATGTACCGTACCGCGAACGCCGAAAGGAGAAAGAGGCACGTGTTCAGCGCGAGGCGGCGCAAGCGGGAAAGCGCGGCCAGGGTGGCGATGACCTCGATGACACAGAACCAGAGTCGCTAGCACGCGCAATTGCCAAAGCTTCTGTAGGCGAGGACGACGATAGCGCGGAGGAGGGTATGGATGGGTACTACTCACTCGTTCAGAGGCAGAAACGAGAGCAGAAGGAAAGTAGGAAGCTGGCTTACGAGGCTGCCAAGGCAACGATCGGGTGCGTCATCCAACACTGCCTTGTAATTCACCCCATCATCGCCACCTTACTCGTGACATGCATATACAGGGAGGAGGTTGATGAAGATACGGAAGGGCCGCGTTCCCTCACGCGTGCGATCCTGAAGAATCGCGGGCTGACTCCCCGGAGGTCAAAGAGCGTACGCAACCCGCGGGTGAAGAAGCGCCAGAAGTTTGCCAAGGCGAAGAAGGTCATTGCCTCGCAAAAACCTGTTTTCAAGCCGGGCACAGGCGATTCGACGTGGTACGGTGGCGAGAGATCGGGTATCTCGACAGTGGTAAAGAGCGTTCGGTTCTAATCCAACTATGGGCTGTAAGTACGTACGACGGCATAGCATGACCACTTAGCCCAGCTCAATCTTAATCAAGCCACACGAAACAGCTTGCAATGTAGAGGCTTGTTGTCGTTATCGAGCCCTTTCCCGGTGAGGCATACGTTCTGTGGCGTGCTGTGCATTCGGATATTACAGTCAACGGGTTGTTGAGTTGAAACACGCGAAATTTGGTCGTTGCTGTTAATGTTGCGAGGTGAGGTTTGGACAGCTTTGGGTTGTGCTGTGTTGTAGGACCACGTGATGCTAATCGATTATCGACGATCTCTCGATGTCGTTCTCACCATCATCACCCTTGCCATCACCCCTCCCCTCTCAGCCCAGGTCACTTTTGGACCTCTACACGCCCACTTTTAATTGTTACAAAAAAACCAGGACTCTGAGCGAGAGGTGTTCATAGATCGGAAGGCCTTTGGCTAGGGAGACCCTGGCAAATGGCGGCTTCAGTCTCCGTCGACGTATCATATCCATTCTGGTGGAAGAAGCCGAACCCAGTCTGAACCCAGCCTGACCATGCGGCCGAGCCTCGCCTGGAACACACGACGTAGTGAAACAAGAAACCAATGCGCGCCATGCACGTCCCACAACTCCCCCATGTTGGCGGGCACCATTATTTTCGTTCAATCGCAAACTCTTGGCTGTAAAGGATACGACGTACACGCACCACCCCTGCTGCAATGCCCGGCTATAGACGTATTTCTGTTACCGGATGCTGCACTGCTACTGACACATGAGAGGTTTGCGGTCTAGTTGCCAGGTGGACAAGACCAGGGCATAAATCTCCAGTTGTTCCCCTCCTCTTTGGCAACCCCACCCTCCCCACCCACCCTAATCCACAGTACACACGATGAGCCTTCCTACCATCTCCAACGGGCCCATGCCTCTCCGCTCTGTTCCCCGCCTTCAACCAACGTTGCCGCTCCAACAACCGAGGCTAGCCCATCTTGATGTGCCTCAACCTAACCCTCGGGAAACCCGTTTCAACAGTCCCCACCATCCCGAATTATTTAACAACGCCGACCTCTTCCCTACACCCCCTTCCAATGTCCCTCAAGGCTCTGTGCAAAATGTAAACCCTTCGCCTTCACAACCCTTCCTTGTCGATGACCAGTCACCATGGGGCGGCACCTGGCCGTGGGTATTCCCTCCCCAGCCGGATCATACATGCCAGCACACATCCACAAATCAAAACTTTCAGGCTACGGGTCAATGCATCGCTTGCGCCACAAACCCTTCAGTCGGGCCTGTCCAATTTGGTGGCGCACAGCCAGCGCCTGCTGTCCAGGACACCACGACACAATTGGCAGGAGCGGTAGCGCCATCAATGTCCTCCTCGAGCGTAGATCCTACAGCTCTACACGCCAGGCCCCCAGCATCAGAACCACTATTGTTCCATCCGGGTGCGGCTGATGCAGGAGGCCCGAGCACGAGCACGGGCACCGAAAACGCGCAGGCGCGCGCGCGGAAATCCAGGCGGGTTGGTCCTGGTTCTGGTTCTGGTCCTGGCTCTGGTCGTAATCCCCGCCGCGGGCGCGAGCGCGAGGTCCCCCTTGTCCGCGTCAAGGAAGAAGTCGAGTGGGTGAGACCTGACGTAATGAAAATGACGTTGTGGTTCAATTGGTCTCCGAACGCGGAGGCCGAGGCGCACGAGGCTTGGGGTGAGTTGCCCCGTGCACTTTCGGGCGCCGCCATTGGGGTTTGGGGCTATGCCAGGTTGCTGCTGCTCCCTCCTCCCGGCTCCGAATGTCATGCCCCCCTTGTGGCATCTTCGGTCAAGGTACTTATCAGGGTACTTATGATATTATATGGTCCGAGTCGATGCACACGCATGCTGTACGGCCGACTAATGCTTTTGATTCTTATGCCTTCTACTACGCTAGACGTATCCTCGTTGTTTTTACCTTATCCTCGATCTGACATCTCATACCTACTTACTACTAGTAATTCGTATATTCCTACTATCGTTGCTCCATCACCGTGTTAGTCGTTGGCGCGCTCAGGGCCATGAGGTAAACTACACCAGAGGATCGGCAGAGACATACATGGACACGGTGACGGCAACGAAACCAAACAAAAGCACTCGAATATCACGCATTTTTTGGCTCGGGATCGACCATGCTCGCGTTCAGATCTATGGCTATGCTACCCCCGTGTTCGGATCTTCGGGAGCGACGAGGCGAGGGGCAGCCTGAGACAAAAGGGTCCAGGTGCAGCTGATCATGTGTCCGACGCTTAGGCTCAGATAGTGCGACGATGTGACAAGAACCGGGGAGAAATGCGGAGTTAGTCGCATGAGTACGTCGGCGAGAACGCAAGATGGAGATGGAGAATCCAGATCGGCGCGGACTAGGAGAGGCTCTCGTCGCTGATCAGAAGGTGGAGTGAGCCAGGCTACTATAGATAGTGCGAGCGAGCGCTGCGAACCACAAAGTTCAATTCATCACCGCAATCGTATCGCATCACAGTATGATCGCAGGCTTCGCAGCAGACGTTGACCCAACCAACCCAACGGACAGCATGTTCCCATTCGCACGAGGTGGTTGTCGAGGGTAGTCGGTGCTACCCGGGCTGAATAGCGCCGACTGTTCTGGTGTTGACAGGAACTGACTAGGCTCTGCCGCGGGGCATATAGACGCGCATCTTGGTTTCGATCTCGGCTGCGCCAAGTGTGACAGGAACAACTCGATGCATTCAATGGGCCAAGGCGCAGATCGCTGTCCACGCATGGGCATGCTAAAGCCCCTTGTTGGCCGAGCACTCCACGACAACCCAGCGGAGCACACGTCGCTACGCTTCACGGTCTTCAATCCTTTCGTCCTTGTCGTAGTGCTGCCGTTTAAAAATATTTGACGATAAGTACATATACGAGGACAGTACTTGGGATAAGACGGTTAAATTAAATAGGCACGCTATCAATAACAGCCTATCAATGACGCAAAACCTATCAAAAACAGCCTATCAACGAGGCAAATAAACATGACAGGTAGACATGGCAGCAGAGAATCAGGGCAGTAAAACTAGGGGTGGCTTCACTACAGCCGGCATATAAATCGGCCTTAGGCTTCATCTTCTGCACCACGAGGCTCCCAGGACTCCTCCTGGGCCTCGGCATCCGCGTTCGACGACCAGTTAAACCACAACGTCATTTTCATTACGTCTGGCCGGACCCACTCGATGGCGTCATCGACGCGAACCAACGGCTGAAAACGATTGCAACACGAGCAACGGGAAACGGGCCCCCGTCTCGGCTCTCGGGCTCTGCGCGCATAGAAGTGCTGGCGGCGGAGGCGGAGGCAGCGGGGCTCATCAAGGTGGCACTTGCATCCCAAGGGCGCACAAGGGGCTCGGGAGTAGGGGACACGGAGGTCATCCAGGTGAGAGAGGACGATGGCGCCAGCGCCGGTGCCATCACGGGGATCATGGGGATGTTCTGGATGCCGGAGAGGGACAGCTGTTCCCCACTATCGAACGCAGCGGATCTTGAACTGGAAGGACAAGACGCCCGGGGTGGGTGATGGGATCAGACCTGCCATCAAGTACATCAACAGCCAGCTGGGGGGCGATGGCCGGCGGATGGGTGTTGGACTGTGGGAATCCATCAAAGTCAGCAGACTGCGGGGTAAGTACACCCGCACCAACGTGGCTTCCATTGTCGAACATAGGGGAGCTTAGACCATCAGAAAGCGATGACGAGGGATGAGTATCAAGAGTGTATACGCCAAGTGGATCAATGGTCAGATGAGGGGCGACAGTTGCAAGAATGTTGGCTGGCGGGGGTCCTCCGAAAGTGGGCTGAGAAGGAGATCTCTGGGGGTTGTACCCTGTGGGATGTGGCGCCTCCGCCGGATATTGAAGAGGCGGCGACAAACAAGAGGGTTTACATGTCGGGGGAGGGTGGTGTGATGAGGGGTGGATACAACATCAGCGTCGACATTGAAGTCCCCAAAAGCGAGGAGGTCGTTAGAGAAACCATTGAGAAAGGTCGAGGCTTCATTGTCTTGAGTTTCCAACAGGTGAGGTGTAAATGGTAGCGATGTGTGATTGGTATCATCAGGGAGTGTATAGCCATCAGTCGGAATGGAGTTCATTGGTACTGAACGCTATCAAGATGAGAACGGGAAGCGAGGAGTGTTCGTCGAGGGAACTGGGACCGGAAAGGAGACGATGGGGAGAGTTCTAAAGCATGATGGAGAGTGGGGACACAGTCCTCTGAATGGTCTGTCTGTGCAGCTCTAGTAGATATGGTATTTCGGAAAGCCAAGCCAAGCAGTTGACAAAGAGATCATAGAAGTTAGTAAAAACGATGCATAGAGGATTCACGTTAATGATCGGGTAGCCTGACGAGTACAACGTGCTCTAGTGGCACTATCTGTACGTAAGGTCAAAGAGAGTACGGAGTACCCTAAATCGTGAATGTGAATGAGTTGCCCCACGGACGTACAACGGTCTTTTTGAGATGCATAGATCCAGATCCAGATCCGCCACCACATTCAAGGAATATTCGAGAGCACATGTTTGACCACATGCACACTAGTCCAGGATGAGTTGATGAATATTGATGAGCAGTAAACAAGGCATTGATGGATGAAGCACGGACTGTTTGCCAACGAAGACATTCACCAGAGCACATAAAAGTGTAAGCAACGCGTCCACAGTATGGGGTATTACACCTGATAATACCTGATTCGAGAAATAGGCTGGCCTTGATGCGTCGGATGTACGATCAAAGATGAAAGTAAAGATAAGGCAGGGCCTGCAGAAAAGGACTGCCTTGTTCGTCCAAATAAACAAACGGGCCGGCACCCGGGTCAGCAGCCAGGCCGCCGCAGTCTGCACGCGTTGGCACGAATCCAGGGCGTGTGGACAAGAGAGGAGGTGGATTTTAAGTTTTATTATCACTGCATTGAGAAAATTGGATTTAGGGCGCGGAACGTTGTTTCCTGAATTTTCAATTGGCCCTATCAACATGTAAGTGCCCATCAGAAGCCTGACACTTTCGGACATTCCAAATATTGGATGGAGGGGGCACGCACAAATATTGGATAGAGGAGGGCACGGCGTGAAGGGTACAACACGGGGCATTTCACGTGTTGGTCATGCGAACCAGGTACCTCAGCTCACTTGGTCACTAAACTCGTGGACTAAGAAAATCGCCAGAGACGGCACACTGGCAGTGGCGATACATCAATAAGGCGTATACGGGTATAACAACATGACCTGCGAGAATGAACAGGGTAGCATCGGAAAACGATGTTCAAAAGCCTGGTGGTACAACTTGAAAACCTGCTGGTGACCCTGCTTTGGATGAGGGAGAGTACAAGGAGCTACGATATAGGCTTTATTGTGCAATAAGGAGACTTTCAAAGTTTGGCAGATCCTATCGCATTCATTCAAATTCACATTTCGATTCCACATTTCGAAATGCTGTAACAAAAGCATGCAGAGAACAGAACGAGAAGATTTACAGGAATATGATCGCGAAATGCAGAATCGGAATCGGAATCTTGATCGAAATGTAAATTTGAATGCGCCTGGCGCCAACTCCGAAAAAGTCCGAAAGTCCCTGCAGTACTAGAAGACGTAGTAGAAGTTCAGGCCGTTCGGCTCTTTCACAACTTCAAAAAGCTTCAAACTTCGCTTGTTGACACATTTGATGCGTCGTTTTTCGCCTGGGCCGACGTCGCACGCACAAGCGACTGCTGAGAAGAGTACGTGGTGTCAAAAGTTTGAACTTAGCAGCCGGATATGCTCTACGTATCCGGTAGCTCCGATGGTTTTGAGTACATAGAACGGTAGAGTATACGCATAATCTTTCCAACGTTGTTGTTGATTCCGAGCCTCATTCAAAAACCGAAATAATGATGGTACAAGCTGGGGCCTGCCGGCCCTCAGGCCTCAGGCTTCATGCGCCACGGGGCTCCCAGGACTCGTGGGCCTCAGCCTCCGCGTTCATTGAGAAGTTAAAGTAGAGGACCATCTTCATCACGTCTGGCCGGACCCACTCGATAGCGTCATCAACGCGAACCAATGGATGCGCACGCTTGGAGCACAAGCAACGGGGAACGGGTACCTGTTCTGCTCTGTACGCATGGAAGGCCAGAGGCGGCGGGGGCGACGGTAGCGGGGCCCATCGAGGCGGCGTTTGCATCCCAAGTGCGCATAAGGGGCTCGGGAGTAGGGGTGGTCCTGGAGGTCATCCAGGTGAAAGACGATGATGGTGTCAAGGCTTGTGGTAGTCCCGACATAGGAATAGAAATGTTCCGGATGCCGGCCGCGAAGCTTGAACCGGAAGGGCGGGATGCCGAGGGATGGGTGATGGGATCGAGCGTACCATCAGATATATCAGTAGTCGGTGGGGGAGTAACGGGTGCATGTATGTGGGATTGTGGGAATCCATTGAAGTCAGCGGACTGGGGCTGTACTTGCGGGTTGAGTATATCCGGCCCCACGTGAACCCCGCAGTCGAACACAGTGGAGCTTGGACCAGCGAAGAGTGATGTAGAGGGATCGATGTTGAGAGCATATGCGCCATCAAGTGGATCGATGGTAAGCTGAGGGGCGACATCTGCGAGAACGTCGGCTTGTGGAAATGCATCGAAACCGGCTGTCTGTGAAGGGGACACCCGCGGGATTGACCCCTGCAGAATGTGGCCCCTTCGCCGGATATTGTTGAGGCGGCGCCGGCGGCGGACAACAGGGTTCACATGTCGAGGGAAGGTGCCGTGAGGAGGGACTCGAGGTACAACACTAGTGTCAACATTGAACTCCCCAAAAGCGAGGTTATTCGAGAATAAATCATCGATATAAGTTGGGGCTTCTCCGTCATGAGTTTCCAACTGGTGAGGTGTAAATGGTAGTGGTGCTTGATAGGTATCCTCAGGGGCTATATAGTTGTTGGTCGGGGTGTTCATTGCTAACACTGAGAGTTATCAGGATGAGAATGGAATGCGCACAGTGCTTGCTGAGGGGACAAGGAACCGACAGGGTATCGGGGAGAGGGTTCTTAAGCATGATGGCGGCGGATAACGGGGGCATACTGTTAAACAGGAACGACGAGGGTCCACCAAACGACGAGGGTCCATTAATCGTCCGACGAGGGTCCACCAAACGACAAGGGTCCGTTATCGACCTTTCTTATATGTCGAGGGACCAAGAGGGACCGAGGTTGACAAATCAGTTGACAAATTCATCTAGTTAAATTGATTAAGCAAGGCCACCACGTTAATGATCGACTCTAAGCCTGACGAAAACAACGTGTTCTAACAATGCCCTGCCCCTATCGCTATCAGGTAAAAGCGAATGAGTTGCTGATAACGATGTTCTAATCTGGAATGAGTTATGGGTGAAGCAATGAAGCAAGGACTATGCTATAATGGACTTTCACCAGAGTAAACAATGAGGCCTTAATGAAGTTGTACACCTTGTAGTGCACGGTTGGAAAGGGGTTGGCCTTGATGCATGATGCATGATGCACCATCAGAGAGAATGAAACGAATGTAGATGTCCAGGTAAACAGTCGGGCCGTTTCCAGAGCCTCCACTGGCACTGCAGTTCCAAACTCTTTGCCCTCCTAAAAATCAATGGCCTCCTGGTGAACTGGCAGACAAAATACATACTGGACAGACATGTCACCAACGAAGACCTTAACTCAACGCCATCCTATCCGACTTAGAATCAAAAACAATGGTTCAATCTTCCCAATGACCCCGCCTGTGCCTTCCCACCCCTGACCTTCATCTAACAGGCTGACATCGCCACCATCAATAAAGCTGCCTCCACCCCCAACCCACGTTTCTCTGCAAGGGGGAACGTGGGTATTTGATTGTTACTTGAGCCCCCACACACGACGGCTTATCGCCTCGCTTGCTAATCCAACTATCGCCGAAGCCCTACATGCTTCTTTCTCTGTCATGTCCCTTCATCCCTCCTTAACCCCTCTCCCAATCTGGGCCAACATTAAACCTTCTCAACCAGGAACCACACACGCCCGCGTTGCACGCCCAACCTGCGTGCTGCCCGGAAGAGTACCACGCAGCCCCTTGGCACAACTCCCACCCACGGCTTCCCTCATGACCCCAAAAACGTGATCTGCCCACCCCAGTACAACCCCAAGTCGGTGTCATCGCAAAACCGCCCGTGGACAGTGGCACTCTGGTTACGCGAGTCCTTGGTGTTGAGTTGACAGTCAGAAGCACCCACTCAGCTCACATAGAAGAATACTCCGATCCTCTGTCCCCTTGGTTGAAGGACCTATCCCCGCCACCAGTCTCTTAGTTTACTGCGCCCGTCTCTGTCACCCTCAATATCGATGTACATGTAGATACACCGAGAGCGTGGCTTGTCGCCAGTCTCAGATATCATATATACAAAGGTCACTAACTTTGGCACCTATGGGAGCATCAAAAGCCTGACGGGCGGAAACACACCAATTCGCGAACGAGCCATTGTGATCTATTAACGCACGGCGTGAAGGATACGACACGGACGATTCACGTGTTTGGTCATGCGAACCAGGTATGAGGGGGACACCTCAGCTCACTTGGTCACTACCCTCGTGGACTAAGAAATTGGAGAAGGCATATAGATAAGCGACGGCACGGATGCATTACTGTAATAGGATGCGTATGACAACATGAGCTGCGAGAAGTGAAAAGGGTAGTATCGGATGCAGGAAAAATATGTTCAAAAGCCCGGTGGTACAAGACCCTGCTGGCCACTCTGCTTCTGGGCATTGGATGAGGGAGGGTACAAGGAGCTACCGGCGACCATCTGAAGGAGGTATGGTAAGCGAAAAAGCTACGCGTCATAATAAGCGGCTACGTGCCTGTTGCGCGCCCTGCTGCTGAGCCAGCATTTCATTCTCCTGGGCGACTACCTTTGCCTCGTCTTCGAGGATGAGGGCGAGAGGAAGGCCGATGAGAAGGGCAGAGGTGGTCACGACCCAGATGACATTCCCGGCGAATTTTGTGGTGCGCTTGAAGAAAGACGCTGTTTTTGAGACTTTTGAGGCGAGGGAGTGACGCGTTGTGGGAGGAACGATGTCCTTGAGCGCGGCGATGCGGTCGAGGAGCGACTCGTCTACGGGAGAGTCGGAGTCGATGGAGGAGAGGGAGAGGAGGAGGAATTGCGGGATGAGTGGGAGGACGCATAGGGGGATGAGGGGGCCTGCTGGTCCTTTTCGTCGACGATCTCTACTTTGACCATGGCAGTGGCAGTGGACCCGGTTGTGTACCTTTATTTGTCCGGGATGGCCGAGGATCGGAGCCGAGGGATCGGCTGAGAAAGCCGGGACCGAGTACAAGTACGACTGCGAGTGACAACCAGGAGATGCGGTTTTCCTCTGCTGCCTCTAATCCAGCCAACTAGCAATGAATAACAACGGTCACACCCCATCGGACGCTTCCAGCTCTCTTTCCCAGCAGGCCAGTCAGTATATATACGTTCACACGTCAACCATCACCCGTTCAAACTGATTTCCCATGTTCCCATCATCCCTCTCTCGCAACCCAGCCCTCTCCCTACCCTCCCCTTCGGTGCAGAACCAGATTCACGAACTCGCGAAAACTCTCCCCCCACCAAGAAAGCAGAATATCGCTTGCGATGCATGTAGGTACGCCCTCATCTATTTACTCACCCTTTCCAGGTTTCATCGCTCATCGCCTTGGAAGGCAGAGGAAAGTAAAGTGCAATCAGCTGCCCGGTCAGCCAAAAGTATGTCCTTCTTTCTCTCCCCGGCACACTAACCGTTTCTTTCTCTTTCTCAGTGCCAAGTATGCCACTCCGTTCCCCTCCTTCCCACCGACTCACTCACACTCCCATATTAAGCATTGTATGGTCAAAAATTATCCATGCACGTCCGTTCTCCGCGTATTTTCTCCCCTTGTCGCCGAGTCAACGGATGCTTGTTTAGACACCATGCCCAGCAAGCTACAAGCGAAAAGAAGCGCATCTCGACTGTCAGTAGACGTCCTCGCGCGTACACCGCAAACGCACAACATAGGTCTGTGTTTCTCCCTGCCCCTTCCGCATGCAGCGATCCTATTTGTGTTAAATGTGACTCATTGCTCATCCTAGTCCTCCCACCCCTGAGAAGCCGTTCGTATTCTCATTCTCGTTCTCGACATGACTCTGATTGAACTCAAGCACCTACCTTGCCTCGTCCACTTCCCCCAGTCCTCAATCTCAATCAACACCATTTCGCTATCCTCAGGCTACTTTCGGTCCTCCCGTAAGACGTACTACAAGTTTTACTGACCTCCTTGCCTATCTCCTATCTCCCCCTGATGAAGTACAGTAAGCTGTCGGGCCTCGGAGACGTCAAGCTTCACTCAATCGTGTCTTTTAGTGATCTAAATGGTTATCCGCAATCCGCGTACCGTCTCAATCCGTGGAAGGACTGGGGAGAACTTGCCTACAAATTCCAAGAAGAACATTTCCGCTTAGAGTGCGTCCCTTCCATCTTTTCCCCTTTGATTTGTGCCCGCTCCTTTACTAACTCTTCTGACCACTTGCGTCTTTCACGCCACCCATTCTCAGATTTGCGCTGGACCTTGTCGAGGTCTATTTCCAGGTTGTGCACACGCGTCTGCCATTCCTCAACCCAACGCATTTCCGCGCACGGTTGAACGTGAATGTGCCACAATATGCATCGATTTACGCTAACAGTTCCTCGGCCTCGGGTGCAAGTGCGGAGGAGACGTTGCATCCGGCACTGATGGCGACGGTCGTCGCTTGGGGAGCCAAGTTCTCTGAACACCCGCTTCTCGTCGCGGACCGGCTCAACTCCCCAACACGACAGAGCGGTCTCGCCAAGACGCTCATCGTACGCGCGCGCGAGGTCGCCGAGGCCCTCAAAGTACACCGCGTTCCCGCGGCGGAGCATGTCGTCATCGCCCTTCTAATTGAACCTCTGCAGAGCCGTGCGTCGTCTTCCGTTCCTTCTTTTGTGGTGTAATGGTACCCATATTGACCCGGTCCCTATTTTTGGTCGCCAGAGATTCCAGAAGACGCGAGTGGTCAGTGCGCTAGCCCGAGGCTTTGAAAGGTTCCCCATGTTGATCCGTTGAACCCACCTAGGTTTTCGCGGCTTTTGGCTTACGTCTGCTATTCGACAGTTATTTGATCTCCAGGTATGACGTTATTCTTTGATGAGTGGCATTTGATTCGGAGCCGTCGTACAGATCAACCACAAGTCAGTAATTTCGAACATTCAGGATTCCGAAGCGCGCGGAACGATGATATTTGCGTGGTGGATGGCGTGTCTATCAGACGCATACGGTGCCGCCTACTATCGTCGCAAGCCGCAGGTTGAGGATGAGGATTATGACGTCGACTTCTACACCGTCGATCCTGTATCTATGGATCCGGATGGGCAAACTAAACAGGATCCGCGGGAACACCTAGAGGTGGGACTCTTCTATCTCCCGTTGGAATTTTCCTGATCGTCCATCGCCTTCTTTTCCGTAGTTCTTGGTATGTTCTTGCAAAGGTAGATCGAGATACAAAACGCTGACGTGTTTAGGGCTACTATCGTGCCGCACACGCTCTCGCGCGAATCTCAAGGCACATGTCCAAAAACCTCTGGATTCCGACGACGGACTCGGATGGCGTTCCCGTCGAAGTTCTCCGCGGGATTATCCACCACTCAACGAGTGGCGCTCACAACATCTCCCTCGCGTTGGCGTGCCCACGGATTTTGCTGCAGAGTGGGACTTTGTATCTGCCGTATCGGCCTGCGCGAGTGACGCAACGTTTCACATTATGTGGATTATTCTGTTCAACGCACTGGATGACCGCGGTATTCGCGAGAGTCTAGGTTCCCCACACGGTTCTGGTGCTACGAGCACAGCGCTAGTTGCCGGTAGTGGTCTACAGCAGCAAATCGAAGAGCTCAAGACAAAAGTATTAGATGAAGCCTTACATGGGGCGATGCGCATCGCCGGTTTGGTGCGCTCCCGAATCAATCCTCCATACTTTATCCGTGTCTAATTCTGTTACCTTACCATGAAGGCGGGCGTGTTGACAAAGAATGGCTACCTTCGACTTGACCCAGCAGTGATGCATGTATCGTGCAACTACGCTGGCATCCTCCTCGCGCGTTTCGGGAGGCCAGAGGTGCAGAATTGCATCGAGGGCCTGGAGCAGTACTCGTACTCGTACGAGGAAGCCGCCGAGCAGGCACAGGAGCTCCGTCGCTTGTTTGCGCTCGCTCGAGCGGGTCAGACGGACTTTACGCATATGGCGAGCGCCGTCGTGCGCCAGCAGCAACATCCACACACACACTCACACAGTCACCCTCATCACTCACCACAGCAGCAACATCAGCATCCACCACAACCGCCGCCGCCGCCACCACCGCAGGTGCAGTCGCGGGTGTCGTCGCAGGGACAGTCGGGGATGGGTGATGGAATGTATGTCGATGCCGCTACGTTCTGAGTTGTTTCGTTCGTCAGGGAAGGAAAAGCGAAGCGAAGAGGCCGACTCCCCTTACCCTACCTACCTCACAGTGGTGGAGGTGTGTCCTTGGAGGGGCGCAAGCGTTGCGTGCAAGGCTGGTCAGTCGTGCATCAAGCGCTCGAGCTTAAGTTCTGGAGACTGGGTGGGTGAAACCCAAGATCATTTAACATTGGTTGATTCTGGACGTACTTGTTTTCTTTTCCCGTGTTGCGTCTCGGTAAAATTTCTGTTCGTTTATTATTTGTATGTTTGTACGAGTTGTACGCTGTGCTTTCCCCCCACACTTCTTTTTTTTGTGCTCTCTCCGTACTCTGTTGTTCTTGCTTTTATTTGTCCTTTAATGATGACCGATAACATCACGTTGTTGTAGCTGGAAACCACAATCAGCCTGTCCAATCCAGACGTTCGAACGTTCGAACGTTCGAAACCTAACAACACAAGCGCACAGGCTGATCCGAGAGCGGACCTTCTCAGGAACAACCAGCACTTCTTTCTTTCTTTCTTTCTCCTTCCACACTCAAAAAGTCGGCTAGAACCGTGGACAGAGCGCGAACTCTAATTAGAATCGGGACGGGCGCGTCTTGGGCGCGCGGGTGCATCACGTACGCCCTGGTTGGTATGACGCAAGGGCACCCATGACAGAGGTATAGCGGCCGGAGGAAGCGGGGTTGCGCGAGCGCGCGCATACATCTTCCGAGTAAGTTCCGGATGTCCGCAACCCGGGGCAAGTAGCGGGGCGGTGCACTGCGCTGATGACGTCCCGGGAAAAAAATAGGGCAAAGTTGGTTTAGTCCGGTTATTTTAAGTCTATCCCCTACTTAGTGCTGGCGTCTCGGCTATTCCTCCCCACACCCCCTTTACCCCATCCTACCTACATTCTCGCGACGCGAACTCTACAAGCGCGTTCTTATTGTTCAGCTGTCAACTGTTGCCGGCGAGGAACCATTAGCATCAGGCACGCATGTATGATAAAAGGAAGATGATGCAAAGTAGATAAAAGTGGGTGGAAACCTACCGGTCGTGGAGGCACAACGATGGGGCGGATATAGTTCGCGCTATGACAGGATGGGGTAAGTAAGAATAGGGCAAGAGAGAAGCAAAAAAATAAGGGGCGGAAAGAGGCCATAGAGAAGGGATGGCAACGTACGCGGAGCGATAACGGCGCACGTAGGTGATTGCGTGGTTCTCGATCTCGTCGGGTTCGACGCCGACAAAGGCCCAGTCGCCCGGCGTGTCAGCATCGTCGATATAGCGCCGCTCGACTTCGTCCGGGCTGAGCAAAGGCCACCAGATGCGCTGTGCGGCGCGGGCGAGCGCGAGCGCGACGCGTTTGGGGACTACCGGTGCGCGCGAAGGGGGGTTGTAGGTGAGCGTCGAGACAAGTTCGAGGAGATACTCGTATGTGAGCGTTGATGGGCCTGGGAGCGCGAGCGTGCGGTCTGTGGCGGGCATTCTGATGAGGTTCGAGAGAGCCTGGGCAACATCCATTACCTTGAGACGGGGGCGAGGGTTAAGATAAAACGCAGAAGACAGAGATGCGATAGAAGCGCACATGTACAGGGCGGGCCTTGGTCTGAGCGTGATTGAGGTTCCACCAGATGGGCCATGCTGATTGTAGAGCCAGGGGTCAGGGAGATAACTGGGGCAAGGAGGAGAAAAGAAATACCTGACATATTGGTGAGGAACTTATCCTCATGTCCGAACATCGGGCCAGGCCGAACGACCGTGGCAGCGGGGAATGCCTCGCGGACTGCAGTCTCCCCGGCAGCCTTCGAACGATAGAACTGGGATGTCGAGGTTGGCGAAGCGTTGAGGTGCGATACATGCACCAGCCGAGGAACGCCAACGCTCGCAGAAACATGGGCAATGCGCCCGGCACCATTGACGTGTACGTCGTCATAAGTGAAATTTCTTCGGGAGGCAGATCACAGTCAGCGTTGCACCGGCACGAAATAATGGGAGGAGGGAGCGGGAGAAGACACAGACTTTGTCTCATAATCACGACCAACGAGATTGTACACAATATCGGAGTGCCGGACACATTCTGCAATCTGTTCCTCGTTGCGAATGTCCCATTCCTACCGAGCAAAACAATTATAGCGGGCGTTATTTTATTTAATAATAAATAAGAAACGCCGAAACGGAGAACGCACCATTGCCACGATCTGACCGAGGTCACCGGTAACCTTCAAATGACGTTTCTCGTCTTCATCCCGGTAGGGTATAATAACCTGGGTCCCTGCCTTGGCTGTGCGGGCGGCCGCGTCAATGGTAAGTTGTCGTCGTCCGCGGCGCAGTAGGGTGGGGCAACGAGATTCGCACCGAGCTTGGAAACGAGATAACGTCCGAGAAAACCGGTGCAGCCAAAGACGGTAGCGACGTGCCCCGTAACTGCACTGCGTCCAGGAGGACCATACGAAATAATCGGCGGGCGGTCGGGCAAGGCGTGTATAGCACGCTTGAACTACGGACGGACAAAAGATGTGGCAGAGTGAGTGTTGGCTAGCACAGAGGATACGGGGAAGAGGAAGGGGGGGTTGGGGAAATGAGACATACCCGTCCTGTGGGTGCGGCTGCACGCGGCAATCGCAGAAATGTGGCCGAGGAAAGGAGCATGAGAGGGTGAGGACTGTTCGAGTCGGTTGTCAGTTCGGATTTGCTCGATGCCCGGAGGTCTCCGTAACCTTAACCTCGAGAACCCTTTTTTATCCACTGATCTGATCGATCGTATATGACGCCTTGAACCTTGAGACAAACCAACACACAATGGTCCAAGGAACCACTAAAGGCCTGCAAAGCAAGCCCAGCAGCAGCAATGCACGACGTGCGCACAAGGCAGCCGCCAATACGAAGAAAGGGCGCCGCACGGTCGCACCGAAAAAGGCTGCGAACATCAAGCAGGCAGCCATGCACAAGGCAAGTTTTCACCTCATTGCCCCCAGTTCCGCGGTACACCCGACTGAAATTTGCTGTAGTCACTTAGCGCCAAGATAAATAAGTCCGTCGAGCAGCAGATGGTGAATGCCGCCTCGTCAGGGAAGCTCACCATCATGAAAGGTGCCGGCATGGAGAGGTGAGCACTCAGTAGCATGTGGTGCTCTTGTTTCAATTTTTTTGCTTCTTTTTGTTCTACCTCTTCCGACATATGTCTAATATGATAGCGGAGCTGGTTGTTTCGGGTCTCTACATACGTTCCCCCTTGTTCCTTCCGTTCTCTGTTCGGTTGTTGTATTTGTTACTGTACCTCGTGGTTCGCATGCTTCTTGCCATACATGGCCTCGCTAACGTTTATTCTCCAATCATTTTCAGCGCCAATGACTCTTCCGCCAAGTCAAAAAGAAAAAGCAATCCCTGAAAGCCTGAGAACCGGCCGCACTTGACTGGATTCGTATGAGTAGAAGGCACGGAGGCACATCACGCGTGTTTCGCGTTCCGCAGGGGTTTTAGCGCCTTTTTATCAGTGAGCCCACAAGTGGGAAGGAAATGTATTGGGCCGGGTTGAATTGGGAATCGCTCGGGGTGGTTTGGGGGTTTGGAGCGAGGGTGGGAAAAAGGCACGGTGTACGATGTTGGCGCCACGCGGTTGGGGCGCGCTGTTATAGGGCGGTGGCGGCAGCGGAGGTCGACGAGGACTGGCTGACCGTAGCTCTCTCATGCCACGCCGTTTCTGCCCCGCGAACGTGGCCACCGCGCGGGGCCCCACGCGCTGTCAGATCCTCGAGGCTCACGCGGAAGCGATTCGTAGCACGCCGTATTAGTTAGTTCGCCATGCGTGTCGTTACCGCGTTTGGTCAATAGCTGGCCGTACCTGCCATCCCTCTCCCACGTGTATTCTAGGAGAAGAAGAAAAACCCCAACGCTGTGGACACACAAATCGTGCTGCATTCTCCTGTGTCGCATGGCGTGCAAGTTTACGTGTGCGACGGACACCGCGGTTCATTGCACTCACGGTCAAATGCAGGAGTGAGGAGAGAACAGGTGGGAGTACCGTGTCAGCTACGTAAAGTGTAGTGCGGGTATTGAGAGTGGGAAACCGGGAAATGCAAGCATGGGAGAGGGGTGGGAGCGTTCAATGCATGGCAAACTGGAGGTGGTCGTGAACGAGAAGCAGAAACATTTAGACCCAAGTCGACGCTACAATGGCCCACTGCAGAAGAGAGAGAATGGAAGAAGAAACAGTGGCATGATGACGTGGCAACAATGAGATATGGCATGGGAATGAGTACAAGAATTGCATGATGACGATAGCTGTGGACGTGCTTGTGTGGATTGAATTGAACACAAAGTGAAGGAGAACAGATATGATGCAGAGAGATGGACCGGAAACGAAGCAGATGCAGGAGAAGAAAACATCATACGAAGCGACCATTATAGGAGAGAAAAGAATGAAATGGAAAAAAAAAAAAAATCCCGCTCCCAGACGCGGAGTGTCCCTTTTCTTTTTTTAGAGTTCGTGGTGAGCAGCGTCCTCTGCAGATGACAACGGTTGTCCTTTCAGCTCAGTGATCTTCATGTGGATATGAAGAAGTGTCCGGCGCTGACACTCTGACAGTGCATCTTCCTCTTTGTACTGCGAGTCCATGAAATGCATCACCTTCTCCACCGCCTCGAGGGCCTCCCCCGCAGAGGGGATGGGCAGTGTCAGGCTCTCCGCATAGCAGTCAAAGACGTGCATGCGTTGCTGCCGTTGTCGAGTAAGGGGAAGGGTATGCGGATGTGGTGTGGGTACTCCTGATTCGCAGATGGCACGTGCTCCGTGACGCCAGCGGCATACCTACCGGTGAGGTCTGCCGGTGGCTGATCAGAGGACGCAGAGGTGAGCGAAGTGAGCGCAGAAGACGGGGCGCCGTCCGAGCCGGCACTCTGAAGCCAGATGGTGCCGAGGCACGAGTGGGGGTCCCCACGCGCACCGGGGGCGGCAAGCTGCAATCAGGGCCGCCCCCGCCCCCCTGAGATCCACCACCAGTATCTGCACCTGCACCTGCCCCCGTTGAATCGACCGACACGTTTCCCGGACGTGGCGTCGGCGACCTCCTCAACGTGTCCTCAACCGCATACAGGTCGTCCTGGACCAGATAGTCCGTGATCGACAGGCCAAAGTGCGCCGTGGTCGACTCCGCAGCCACGCCGTGCAGGCGACCTAACCGTGCGTTCCTGCCGTTCCCGTGGAATTGTCCCCGACGGATCCCGTGTCTGTGCTTGAAGTTCTCGACCCAGCCGGAGCTCGCCTTGAACTTATCTTCAGGAATCTGAAGCTGTTTTGCGACCTCCTTTGCCTTGTTGCGGATCACCGAGTCGGTCAGCTGCACCTTCTTTTCCCGGCACTCGTAAAGCCACTTTGCGAGCTCGGACTCGATCTCGGGAAACTTTGACGGTCTGTGGGAACCGGAGTGGTGCTTAGGGTAATGCATGAAATTGTGGATCGAAACATACCTGTGCTTAGCGGTATGAGGCTCTTCCCCATCGGGCACGTTGAGCCATTTGCTTTTCTGTTTCAGAATTTTTGATACCGTGCTACGCTCCACACCCCATTTATTTGCAATATCTTCCTGCCTAATTCCAGGGTTCTGCTGATGGTAGAGGCAGATCTCCTTACGCTGGTGATTGAAGAGCCGCTGCTTGCGCGGCTTTCCGATCAGCTTTTGAAGAGCATCTCCTGCAGGGTATTTGAAAGGCGGCCGATCAAAGTCGGACCTTATGCTTGTTCCCTCGGTGAGACTAGTGATCGCAGAGGCGACACTGTGTGCAGGAGAGTGGGCACGGGGGCTGAAGGGCGGACCAGGGAATAAAGGGAAGGGATACTCGGAAGGAACCGATGAGGTGGCATACAAAGACGGCAGTGGCACAGAAAGGTCCTGATGCGCAGAGATGGGGGTCTCCGAATGCTCTGAGGGTTCCCCTGAGTGAATGCCGTTACCCGGCGTCAGCGAACGGGACGGGGAACGCTGGGTGGCAGGTGCCTGCGCGGAACTAGTTAGGCGGAGAGAATATTAAAGAAGGAATGGAACCAAAACACGCACGTCTTGGGCTTCACTCGGAGAAGTTTTTCCGTACCCTCCTGTTGTTGCCAACGGGAGGCTGAGGGGTCCCGCGCGACTGCGCGGCGCGTGCCTGGCGGCGGGTCAAGACGCCGCGATGGGGACCAATGCTGCTCTCGATTTGACTAGAAAAGTTGAGTGGCACCGGTGTGCTGAGTGCATCCGGGGCTGATGTTGAGGATTATTATGAGCTTGGTGATTATAGAAAACGGCGGGTGAGGGGGCAGTATAAGGCAAGGTATGGATAGGTTGGTGTAGCAAAGAGTACATTCGGGCGTGTTCGGATGACGAGCTAGGCATTAGGGCATGGGTCGAAGGCGACCACAGCGAGGGCGAAATTGACTGGTGGAAAGACGAGCGGTGGTGAGTAGGATCGGTGTACTGAGGAGAGTAGACGAGCGCCTGGGCATCGGAATACGGGTGAACGGCGTTCATTGTCAAGAGACGTGGGGCATCCGCAAGAGGGTATGGAAGGGGGGGTGATATAAGGGAAAAGGCCTAGCGGGGCTGTTGAGAGGGGGAAGAAGGGCTGCCCCGAAGAGGGAATGGAGGCAGGGCACACACACACAGTCCGACTGACCGAGATTGAGTGCTAAATGTAAGTATTACGACCCCGGCCCGGGCCCAGGAACGGGAAACTGGTTCATCTCTCCTCTCGTTAGTCTCCCATGGCGATATCATCAGTTATGAACGCGTCTACCCTCTCATCAATATCCAATCGCGTCTCTCCCACCACCAGGGCGCCTCTCCACCCATTCTTCGCCGCTTACGGTCGACTCCGGCCTACCACAATTCTAGTGGCGCTTCTCTGGCGCCAACCCTTGGTTACCTTTCCCCCTCCCCCTTCCACCCCCCATCCCTGAGCGAGCTACGCGTACTATGCGCTTACAAAGAACAGTCAAAAAAGAATTCGAAATATCTCCCTCCTCGGCGTTCTCCGGGACCTCTCTCGTACACGCGTTTTCAGGCTGTTCCAATCAATATATACAGACCCATACTCCTCTGCGTGGCGTCCTGTAACCACGAAGCTCCCTGTCAGAGAGAATTTCTTGTTAGAAGCTGGCGTGACAATGTGCTCCAAATGTCTCTCATGTCCACTAGATCGCCCGGAGCAATCGCGGACCTCCGTGCTGATATGTACCGCACGGACCCTCAGGGTCCTGGGCGTTTCTAGACTGGACAATGGTTCAATCTATCTGACTCAACCATTCTACGCCGGTGTGACTTTCTGCCCTCGTTCGGAGGGGAGGGCCCTCAAATGTCACCACCCTCACGGTCATGTCCCGAGATGGCTTTTCCGGTCCTGCAGGCTGTCAGCTGTCTCTCTCCTCCCATCCTGGGCGCAAATGAACGCCTCATGCCCTAAGGCGTCTTTATCGCCCTAATCGCGCTTCCACTGAACTTTGCTTTCATCGATAATAGGGCAGGTGAGGTCCCAGGCCGTCTCGGCTTTGCGCCTGTCACTTCCATTTTGTCACCATACTGCTTTCTACGGAAGTCACCCACGGTCGTATCCGCTTGTCCGGGCCTACGGTTCTAGGTGCGAATATGGCTACTTCGTCCCGGTGTTATGTTACCTAGCCTAAACAAGGTTCGTCGTGACCGTATCTTTAACATGGGCGTTTGTTGTCATTATCCTCCGTTTCCGCGACTTCCTTACTCTCCACGATACAGTCAGCAAACGCAACCCTGAGATCACCCTTCCAACCCTCAAGCTAAGAATGTCAGCAATCGCTGTTCAATGCTTTGCACTTATCCCGTTTTGTGATCTCATGGATCTCGACTCCAACTGGACTGTTCTCCTGACCCCTCTATGTCCAGCCTGTCGGATCCAATAAACTTCTCTTCTGACCCCCCTCTTTCTCCTCCTTCCTGATGGAAATATTTCTTCATGTACGCCTCTTGTGCATTGCGTCGTCTTCTCCTAGCGCCCGCTTTGCGACATTAACCACCCCGATAGCGGATAGGTCGATGGGGGGACTCGCGTAACACAAGCTAGGATTTAGAATGTACGCACCCCCACATTTTATTATGATGTTCCCCGTGTCGTTCTAGGACATTCCTTCTCTGCTTTCATTTAAGACGTCCAGAGATGGCCGGCACAGAGTCCCTCGATCATTGTCTAGATTGACTTGCGTTAACGTTCATCCGTTGGCGTCACAACCTCCGACAAGATCTCAGCCCCTCCAAATTGAAATTCTGCAGCGATCTGTAATCTAAAAACTTGGTCTCCTCCGCAGTTTCCAAGAAACTCTTCCAGGATCGATAACCAGGGTTTACTCACCCACAGCCCAGTTCTCCCACTGTTTGCCCAGCCGCAACCAACTTTCGCCACGGCGACCACCCGTAGGTGTGGTCGGTATTGCGTAAACCTTCCCATGGGGGGGCACCAATGGCCGGGTACATCAACGGCGAATTTCGGGTGTAGGCCGTTTTTTTCCCGTGAGCCATTTGAATATCGAACGTGTGCAGGGTCGTGGGAGGCAAGTCGAGATGACGCGTGACGCGCGTTCCCTAGGCTGAAGTGAATCGCTCCACGCCACCATGGATGTACTCGTGTTGCTGATGCCCCTATCACAGCGTCCTTGCGGAGCTGTGCCTCTCCTCCCGTGACAAGTTCCGGTATCCGTTTTGTCTTCTCTCACGGTCGCGATCCCCCCTGCTGGGAGTTGCTGCGCGGCTTCCCCCCCGGGCCTTGATCGCGAAGATGTACTTCGTCTGGGTTCTTCTAAAGCGGGGTTTTTCCGTGCTGTGCAATAGAGTTTCGCCGTTGTGGATGCAGAGCAATTTTCCTGATGGCGAGGAGCTTCCGGTTGCGGTACTGCACCGGTTCTGTTTCATTGGTATCTGCAGCTTGTAAGTGGTGGATAGTAGATACAAGTTCCGAGGTACCCGACTATACGTACCCCGAGAAGAGGTTGACCTCATATTCCGCATGGTGCTTCCATGCGTGCCTGTTTGATGTGTCAGATAGACGTACAAGCATATGTGTGTCCCAAACATACGCCCTATGTGTACGCGCTCATAAGGGTGCGCAGCCTCACCGCCGCCTCGAGTCAGATGGATCACGTGTGAGATAGTGCACGTGCCAGTTGAGAGGTCACGCCACCAACTCGGACTCGGCCCTCGGACTCTGCGCTTTCGCCCCTCCGGAAAGCAGAACCTCAAGTTTGAAACGACTCGGCGATATGTCTCCCATACGGGAGGTATGGGCGCCCAATCTCGACCTCGAAATGCGGAACATACGGGATCTCATAGACAAATATCCGTTCGTCGCTTTGGTATGGCTCCCGCGCGGAACACACGCCCCCACGCACTAACCGTACGGCTCCCATGCTCCGTCCAGGACACAGAGTTCCCTGGCGTCGTCGCGCGTCCAATAGGCAGCTTCAAGACATCGTCTGACTACCACTATCAGACGATGCGCTGTAACGTGGACCTGCTCAAGATCATCCAGATTGGACTCACCCTTTCCGACGAAGACGGCAACTACCCGCAGGACGTGTCGACCTGGCAGTTCAATTTTCATTTTAGCGTCAAGTAAGTTGTAGTATGATGCTTCTCGCGGAGAATTCTGCGCCCCTCCTATGGGGCTACTAATCGCCGGTCCAGTGAAGACATGTTCGCGCCGGAATCTGTAGAGCTATTGCAAAAGTCTGGCATCGATTTCCAACGACACGAGGAGATTGGGATACTCCCGAACGATTTTTCGGAGCTCATGATCACGTCGGGCCTGGTGCTCACGGATGAGACGAGGTGGATCTCTTTTCATAGGTGTGTCATACGGCTATCCTCCACGAAATCATCTGAACGGAGTATTGCCGGTCAGTGGCTACGACTTTGGATATTTCCTCAAACTCCTTACGGCCTTGTCTCTCCCCACGACTGAAGAAGCCTTTTTTGAAAGGCTGCAAAAATGGTTCCCCATCAGCTACGACATGAAAACGATGATGCGAGTAGCCAGGGGCCTCAGGGGGGTTTACAAGAGGTCGCTGACGACCTCGGCGTAAGTGCCCCTCCCTCTGCCCAAGAGTGCTGCCCAACTCACACGTGTTCTCCATCTCAACAAAAAAAAAATTTCCTGCGATGCACACATTATATGACTCCAGGTGATGCGCATCGGACCATCCCACCAGGCCGGCTCAGATTCGCTCCTCACGGCGTCCACGTTCTTCAAAATGCGCGACCTGTACTTCCACGAGCAGGTCGACTACGCAGAATTCAACGGCAAGCTCTACGGACTCGGCGACACTTTTTCGCAGATGAACGGCCTGCCAGATCCCGGGCGTGGCGGCGCAACGCCCGCCGAGCGTGAGGACCGCCGCGCAGATGGTGGTGGGCCCTCGGCTGCGTCTGCTGCCGCCTCCGGCGTCCAGGTTCCCGCACAGATGCCGCCCGGAGCAGGGTACGGGCCCATGGCGACGAACGGTGCATTCATTCGAACTAGCATGGGCGTTGGCGGAGGCAGGTAACTGGTTGCGGTTTGCGTCTGCATCTTTTTCCCACCTTCTGTCCATCTCTCCGTGTCTAATTGTAGCCGATCTAGAACCTTCCCTCCCCCCCTGAGTGATTGTTGTACTTATTCGCTCTGTATCAAAGCTCGCAATCTATCCTCTCATAGCCCCTTTCTGTTTCTGATCACCCAATGGGCGAGGCCAGCTGCTTCCAGCTCTGGAAGCCTGCTTTTCTACTCGCATAATTAAGGTTAATATGCAAAGTTCCGTCTTTCTATCAGTCCACAAGTTGGACCATGCGGTCAATCCAGTTGTATTCCCACGAGTCTCTTTGGCGCGTTCCTTACAAAGACCCTCCCGGCGGTCGAACGATTGCATAAAAGGGGCAGGTATTCTTCTTTTGTACTAGTGTCTTCGGTCAACCTCGGAATAGCGGGGAGGAAACCGCCTATGCCCATGGAGATATCAACGTAAGTCTCTGGAAGATCCCGATGGAGAGATCGCCACGGCAAACACTAGCGGTCGTATCGTTGAGCCTCATCTCGACATGTTGGGCTCAACAAGAGGCGCTGGGGACGAACGGCGGCCTTATCGGCGATACGCTCTTAGACTTCAACGACAACTGATTGATTGATTGATCGACCATTCCACCACCTCTCCGTCTCCCATCAAATGAAATTCCAAAAAGCTCGAGAAAGAAGGAGGGCGAGTAAGGAAAGAAAGGAAGAAAGGAAGGGTAGACGATGAAGATGATGAGACAAGGCTGCTGATTGATGGAACTAGAACCAGATGAACCCCAGATGATGACGCGGCGCTGCGCTGCGCTGCTTACCCGGTCAAAGAAGAACAAGATGAGAAACAAAGCCTAACGGTACCTCTGCAGGGCTGACCTGCTTCCACGGTTCTAAAGTGCCTGGGCTGGTCTATCTATGATGCGCCTCGCTTCTGCGCTCTGTCCACCCTATATCCTCCCCACCCCCACCCCGTTCCCGTTCCCTCATGCCAAAGAAAGCAGAGGCAAAGGGCGCGCGCCCTTCGCCCCCAGCCAGCCAAACTGCTCTTTCACCACACCCCTCCCTCCCCACAGCAGCGAGGCACAATTGGATGGACCAAAAGTAGCAATATGAGAAAGCTCAAGCGTTCAGCGGGTGGGCCATCAGAGGGAACGGCGCTGTCTCCCTGGTGCCTGCGAAGCCACCAATCATGCCACGGGTGCAGAAAGTACGACCTTTCCTTTTTGTGGGCGCGCTACGCCGAGTTCGTACGCGGCACCGAAACTTTGTTGGGCGAACAACACGACCAGTACTGTATTGCGGGCAGGGCGAGGGGCCGTTCGTTCAACGACTTTGACAGGCCTTCCATAACCCTGTGAAAAGGGCGACCGACCTTCGGACGAAGGATAGGAATAATAATAAAAAGACAAGATAGTCGGGGGCATTAAAACCTTGTCCTCTGCTGCGAGATCCTTGGCCATTCAATCGTCCAGAGGCCTTTGGGTGAGATGAATTGGAGTGATTTTCTCACGCAATAACCCCCCAACAAGCTGTTGCTACATCGTTCTCCGCGGCGCTGTATGCGTTTCGCCCTCGTACGTCATACGTACGTGGGATACCCTATATTGTGTTCGCCGTTCGCCGATGCAGGTAGCATGTGTGTGCATGCGTTATGTGCATGCGATGGCCATGCACACTCAGCTAAATCAAATTGGAGCTTGTCAATTCAGTGAGAACAATATCGGATCCAACAAAAGAGTTGCTTTGGCAGCCGCCACCTCACGCTGGAGAAGCACGATAAATCAAGAAGGTGAGTCCCACATTAATATAAGAAAGTAGGTTCAATCTTTACCCAATTAAGTTTTGAGGGGCCCACAGCGATTTGATCCAGCACGCCTTATTGGACCCACCCATCTATAACTCGAGGTAGCGGGGAAGGCTTGGGCTGAACATTGCTCGGAAGCTTTGGTGGAGTGGGGGTCAGATCAGGACGGTTTATGCCTGTCTTGCCTACGTGCGGCGCTAGCCCTCACCGGCCACGTGGTCTGAGCTACGCCCAACACGCATCGACCCCAATGTCAGGCTGGTTTTGCGTCCAAACATCCATATCATATGCTCAACGAAACAGTCTGGAACCTCTACCTCTCGAAGCCGCGTGACCAACTTTGGAGCACGATGTTGTGGCCATACCTCGTTACTTGGTGGGTGTTGCGAACCCCTTTGTGCCAACGGGGGTGAGGTACCAAGTCAGACTAACTTGTTGCGCGCCTGAAAGCAAAACAAGTGCAAAGGCATCGTGACTCAACTCGGACTTGACCCTTTCTAGTGATCGTATTTCCCTCCTCATCGCAGAGGAGACCCCAAACCCGGTCAAATTGAGGGGTAGCGTCCAGATTACATCTCCACCTACTAAATGAGTTCCACCTGCATCGTGTTAACCATCTAGCTCGATGAAAGAAATGGGCGCTCACATAGTTGCTAGGGAAAATTCCTTTCCTACCCAGCCCATCAATGCCTGAGAAAGATTTAGGTTAGTATGACACGACGAAGCAGGTGTTCGCCGCAGCTGACCCTCCCACCACCCATCGCCATAGTTTTGCCCGCCCGAAGGCCCACTAGTCAGCTCGATACGATTGCCCTCCGAAACGTCCAACTCGTCTGGACCTTGGGAGTGGTACTCATACACTCCACGAACTTCCGACAATAAAACTTATTGAGAAGCTTGGAAACCAATCGAGGTGGTGTTGCCACTCACCAAATTGACCAGAGCTACGGAAGGGTCCAATTGCCGGGCCAGCCACTTGTGCTACATCCTCTGACTCTATGTACGATGCGGGTACAAGCCCTCGGCCGCCATCTTCATCAACCACCTTCACCCATCCGGAGCCATCGTCGTCCTCGATGACACGCACTGATGCCCCCTCTAGAACAGACGGTGTCAGTGCGGAAGGACAGCACCGCGATCCAATACATGCAGACTGACCGTGCACGGCAAGCTCAAAAGGGGATGTAGGAGTAAAATCGTAGATGACACGAACAACGGGGAACTCCGCCTCCGGAGTGGCGAGGAGGCTGGGTTGCGTAAAGAACGAGGCAGTGGGCGCTACTGATGAAGACGCTTGAGAACACGTGAGGGGTGAGATCTTCGATCCGATGTGGTCAGAAGTCAGCCTCACCTCTCGAACTGCTTCTAGAAAGAGCGGGTGTAGAGCTAGACTCAGAATCCGCCACTTTCTGCCACACGCCGCGAACACCCGAGCAGTCGGCCGCGACCTGAGTTATCCAATGAAATCAGTCGGATCCTTCGTCGGATCCCATCCAGAGTCATGAAAAACGCACCTTCAGCTCGCACTTTGAATGAACAGAGAGACCGCACGTCTTGCACGTTTTCCCCTGCTTACTGAGACCCCAGATGGACGTCTGGCAGAAGGCATTAGTCAAACCATAGACAGTTGACCAAATCCCACGCACGGCACAGTATCCGCACTCCGTGGGTATTGTGAAAGAGGAACCCTTGAACATATGAGGTCTCTGGGAACCCTCATCGCCTGAAATGGACCGGCAAATTAGAAGGGTTCCCTCTTACGCTTTCCCCAGCGCTTACCATCAAGAGCCGTCTCAATAATGCGAATTTCCGTCTCAAGGATCGAATGGGAGACCTCATACAGCGTCACCTGGTGCTGTGCGTCTAACAAACCCTGCCCAAAAATTGCCGGTGGTCATGTGGATTCACGCGTCGTTATGAGGGGGACAGTGACGTACTTCGATTGCGTCAACACTCCCTGACGAGGGATTTCCAGTTCCTGCATTTACAAATGACATGGCCTGTTCCGTTTCTTTTCCTTAGCACCGGAAAAGGGTGGGTTTGGGGGTTCTATGAGCCTGTCCGTGGTCCACAACTCGTACACATACTCTTGGACTCAAGCAGTGGCTTCAATACAACCAATTTTTCACGGGATCTCGAGAGCTTGTTCTGCAGGAAGGTCTTTGCTCCACCTTCGACGCTAAGCTCTTCCTACGAAAATTCACGTATATGCAGACAACGACGCCAACACGTCCATTTCACTCACTGTGTCATAGTAACGGGGGCAGGGTTCAAAAGTCCAATCGGTCGGGGACTCGAAGGGCCGTAGATTGTATTCGATGAAGAGCTCCTGATCCTTTTTGGGGTCGACCATGCTTATCGCGGTGTCGACGACCGAGACCGAGTTTCTCAGGGCATCGTAATGATTGTAATGGAACATCTGTGCCAAGTGGAGCACGGCCACGACGTTGGTGATGTAGCTAGACTGGAAGTGTTCTGCATTGCGTCAGTGGCTAACCATCGACTATGAGAAAACCCCTGACGATGTTGCTTATTCGGAAGTCAGTTTGCACCGTCCATGGGAGAAAAGAGTAAATCTTACGTTTTCTACTGTGGAAAGGACCTCCGTGTAATGTCTATCCTTCACACTGTTGGCAACGGCGGTGGAGATGATATACACACTTGTCCAATAACTTCCAGCTGCTATCGCGCATCAATTGTGGGTAAACTCACTTCTTTGCGGTGTTCATATCCACAATCTGTTGTGGTACTGTTTGGCTATTCGGCCAGAATGTTTGTCGTCCTGGGCCCGTTCCTGATATGGAATCGTCAATATCGCCTAAAGGGGGAGAGGAAGGAGTTAAAGACCTGCTTCTGACGATAGGTCTCGACCTCGGCGCACTCTTCGTCATACTGGGCACGATAAGCGTTACCGGTGAGATGGCCTTTCAGCAGCGCCCACATACCTTGACTTTGCTCTATGCGGTCAAATGTGGGTCGGTGAAACGAGGTGACAGATACGACTTCGCACCTTCGAACGATCATTATAGACGCGGTCCTTATCTGCCTGACTTTCTGGTAGAATTGCGCTTGCTAAGTAGTTCGAGTGAGAAATCACAAGCGGCCATAATGATCCGCGACTTGCCTTCTTTCTATGCCCTTCGTTTTTCCGCGCTAACGAGACCAATACGGCGACGACCTGTATGCTCAGTTCGTCCGCGAGGTTCACATGTTCCTGTTGGGTGTTCACGAGAGATGCGATGATCTTGGAATATGCGTTTTCCAATGTGCTGAAACGTAGGTCAGACAGGCAGCGACAAGATGGAGATAGGGCGTTACCTCTGGAGGAGCGTCTCTTCGCTCCATTGTTTAAACGGCTCATCACCCACCACGGCCCGCGCCATCTTCTTATTCTTCTTTTCGACGGTCTTCTGCGCAAGGGCCAACATTTTTGCAGCATAGTCGCGTTCAAGGGCTACGCGCTCGCGGTACAAGTCCCGTATCTGACTGAGAGTCTCACACGAAATGGATCACGTAGTTGCGAGAGGTGTAGGTGCTTACATCGCTGAGGATATCAGCTTGGGCGTCCGATAGATTTGCCACACGATCCACCTGATCCTAGCTTGGCATCAGCTCCTAGCCTCGTATGGATACATGAAGGACGATACCGGAAGACTCTCGCCGTACGACATGGCCGTTCGCTGTGACTGTCCTTCTGAGCGTCTTGCTGATGCAACCCTCTAAACTAAGCAGCTTTCAATCCGTCAGACACATTTGTCAGCATTGGCGGTGTATCGCGTACCCGGCACTCCTGCAGCCGGTTTCACCGGTCACACTATAGTCGGCATATGCCGAATTACATCATCCACAACAAGACAAAGCGCCAGGCGCAAGATCGTTTCTCCTCACAGTCTAACTTTTTACAGGGCAATGCACTCGCAACCGCAGTAAACGTCCCCTGAGCCGGGAAGCCGGAGCGATCATAACAAGAACATCCATCTACGTGCCTTTCCAGGCTTTCATGGACATTCACGGGATGTGACACGATGGGGAGTACCATTGTGCATCGCATGCAGCTCAAACCAGGCCCCACTACTAATCCCGGTATTGCATATTTGTCTTTAAGGCCTCTCTGTTTGCGCGAACAGTCGTAGCTGTGTATCCGGTGTTGTTCCGACAAGAAGAGCGGGTCTAATTGGCTTCCCAACACGGCTCAGTATTTCACATGAATCTATCCACCCACCCCAGATACAATGTTCGTCAAGGTGGGGATTAGTGCGGGGTTAGGAATATAAAGTATTGGGGGTGGGCTGCCACAGTAATGCACGGCCTGCATGAGCCCGCCCGCATACTGTCACTTGACCCAGCATGCGACACAGTCACCAATATTTCATGCTGAGAGTTTCCCACAGCTTTAATATCGGTGTGTGAGTAAATTTGATACCGGGTGTTGACAGTGGCAGGAGAAGGGCTCTTCATTTTACGGGGCATGGGTTACCTGTAGCTCGTGCTGTCAAGCTCAGTCAATAAGCTCTTTACAAAATAAGAGTGTCGGGTAGAAAAATGATGAATGGGCGGGCGGACCCACAACATACTGTACCTACTATGCCGTGGTAGATGGCGCATACTTATGAAACCTTGTCCAACGTGCGGCAGGTGGTTCACTACGTCCGCAGGACATGCTGTTGCAAGACATTGAATCTAAAAAGAGTTCCACGTTTACGCCCAAATCACGCGAACCCGCCTCTTGGTGGCTGTAATGAGATGTTGATCGCTCCGTAGATTATTGGTACCGCGCGTCCAGAGACACAGTTGCACTGTGGGAATAGAATGTGCGAGAAAACGGGCGCAGGTCCCCGATGTTTTGGACCAAGCTGTCGAAAAAGACGCTGATACAAATGCCATCGCCATGGCACGTGTGTACGATGAAACCACGGTATGTTAACTGATCTAGAAATGATGGCATGTCATTTGTCATTCGTCATTCATCGCACGTATATCATCCATAGGCTCGAGAGTTATTGTTTTGGTCGCTAGCGGCCATCGTTTGGGCCGATCCAACAGCGCACTCACTATGGTTCAAACCCCATTCGTCCACCATGCAACGAAATGGACGACGGCAGGTGGAGCCATGGGTGGAGCGAAAGTCAGAGAAACATCAACGGTCTTTGTAGTACAAAGATTCGCGTGCGCCGATAGTAAAAAGCACCCACCTCATTTACATACTGCCAATGAGGTGGCGTGCCAGTGGCATCGTCGTTTTCCGGATGCTAAGAACGACAATGGGCGTAATTGTGTGTGTTCTCTAACTGACGTCGTCGGGCTCGTCGGAACAAGTGTCGGAAATTTTATTTAGCTTTAAGGAGGCTAATGATATTGCCAAAGGCGGCGAGCCCTGCTCAAGAGCCCTCCTTTGAGACTGCGGAAGATGCTGTACAATCGATAACGGTGAGTAGTGAGATAAGCGGACAGACTCAACGGTGCCGAGATAAGATTGCTGTTATTTGTATCTGGCAGCGTTCATCAGACGCGCGCACCTCTTCCGAGCGTATGGCAGTTTCGGCACCCTTGGCACTGACGTTCTCATCCGTACCAACTCCCCCCGCAATGAGCCTCGTGGGTGCGCGGTTTTCACGGAATAACACGGGGTTTGTGTGCACCAAGAACGCCACATATGTGGGCTGCCGACCCCCTCGAGGCAAACACGGTGCAGAAAGCGAAGGGTAGTAGTAAAAAGGCAGATGTGAATGGGTGGGAGGAAATGATTGCTCGGTAGGTTGTTATTCGCAAAATTGAACGCTTGTCTTACTACCTTGGAACAGAACACCTTCTCAGGCGATTCCCGTGATCTCATTTCCCACCATCTCTTTTTTCTCTCTCTCTGTCTTTCTTTCTTTTCACCCTCGCGGCGGGCGCCAACGTCTTCTCGGTGCTTATGGCATCATGCAATCTGCCTGGGAATTGTTTGCACCCTGCTTTTTTTTTCTTCCCAAGACGTGTCCAGAGACCATGACCTCTCAGTCTCCGAAGTCTGCGGCCTGCGCATCTTGATTTCACACCCCTCCCTCCCCTTTTTCATTTTTTATTTTTCCACCCGTAACTGCTGTAACGGCATTGCGCGTGGCATGTCCCCGCTTCCGCCGCGCCTCATCCGAATTGCACATCTGCTTGGTCCTCCTGGGCAATTCGCCTGTACAGTGACACTATAGTGACGCGCGGCGGCGTACCCGCCACACATGCATGGATTCACATCATGTAAGGGCCCTCTCGCTGTATAAAAGCAGCCCTCGTCTCTGTCACTTTCCCTCAGTCAAACGGTCGCGTCCCTCCTCATCCGCACCCTACTCTCTATTCTCCTACAGATACCTCCTGGGACCTTCCTTGCTCTACGCAACCTCCGCTTGACGATGTACAAACTCACCTTCATTCTATTTGCCTTCTTCTCCCTCGCCCTTCCCATCCTCGCCGTTCCTGTACCGGCATCTGACGAAATCAACGCGCAGGAGAAGCGCGACACCTACTCCGGACAGGTATGCGTCATTTATTCCTACCCTGCTCGTGGTGCTGACCTTCGGTTCGCAGGGAACCTGGTATGATACTGGCCTGGGAAACTGTGGCTGGGAAAGCAACAACAACGAACTCGTCGTCGCTGTTTCCGAGTCAGTTTATTCTAATGGAGCCCATTGCGGGAAGGTGTGGTAGTTCATTGACTCAAAATATACCCGTATTGATGTCTTTTTGCAGTCTGTTCTGGTACATTCTGGTGGCAAGTCGGCCCAAGCAACGGTCGTTGACAGTTGCCAAGCCTGTGGCGCGGATGACCTTGGTGAGTGTCAAAATATCGGCACCTTGGCTTCTTTCCACTCATTGGATTTTCCCTGGCAGACATGTCTCCTACTATGTTCCAGAAATTTTCCGGGCTTGGAACCGGTGTGATTCCGATTCAGTGGAGCTATACGTCTTAGTGCTGGCGCACTTTGTTTGGTCCTCTGGCAGGAGATGTGCGCGACACGGCACCACACGATCCCGGTGACTTTGCGCTACTATTTGGATTCACGATCTTTTTCCACATTATCTCATGATTCTGGACCTGACGACCTCGATGGTGATTCTTGGGCCTCTGGTCAGGCAACGGCCGCTGCGCCGGCTATTATTTATTTTGTCTTTCATGCGTTTTCTTTGCTTCCTTTGATAGATGTGGCGCCGGAGCGGCCATAGTTCCGGCAGAGGAGTTTGCTTTGACGTACTTGTATGTAGTTTGGAGCGTACATGAAATGTGTAGAAGAAGAAAAGAAATGACAAGGAGTGTAACTTTCCAATTGTGTGCGACGGACTCTTTTTGCGGACAACGTGCTGCTTTTTATGACGGCACAAGAACCTCGTTGACAAAGTGGTTGACAAGCGCTCCGTCACGCGCACCTATGCCAGCCGAGGCAGTGGCAGAGATCCTTCCTAATTCCTTCACCTGTCAACTGTCCGCAATAATCCCGTTCGTTACCGATCCTGCTATGGCCCTTCATGCACTCTCCTTGTTCGGTTTTACGTGGTCCCAATTGAACGCGACCTGCGCGCTGCCTTGGTTTCCGCCCAACTTCTCCCGAACTGGAACCGGCGCGCGTTGAGAGAGATTTGCATTATTCCCCAGAGGTATCAAGCTACCCTTACTCGACAGGCAGGTTTGTTTTATTTTATTTCCAACCTTATTCTGTCTGCTTCGCGGTGCGGTGCTTTTCATCATCATCAAATGGTCCTGCCAGGTCGGATCTCGGCCACGGGCGAGTCAAAACCTTTGTTTTAGCTGGGTCTCGTGGTAAGTACGCCACTTTGCATCACTCCCCCTGTGGCTGTCCGTCTCGTAAAGTGGGCAAGGGACCGCCGTTCGATCAAATTCAACCTTGGGTCCCGTTCGTAATATCATAAATCGACATGGCGGTTCGAGAGGGACGTTTCTGGTACAGTACCCTGGCTTCTCGCAGATTTCTGAACGATTCTCGACATATGATCCCTTGCATCTCGGAATCTGACATCTCGGAGGGTCTTTCAGAGCAAAAACTTTCAGAAGCAAGCAACTTCCCACTCTGTGTCTACTTCCTCCGGCTTGATGTAAAACCGCCGCCATCCGTACAAGCAAAGTGGCACTCCATGCACTGTTTTCGCCTCGGAAAGTTTTCGCCAAATATTAAAAAAGACATTTGAAATTCGTTGTCATAGGATGCCTTCAATTTCCCCAATCGCACCCGGTCCTGCCAAGGAATCTCTTCTGCCTACGGCTACCTATTTTTTTTCGCCCCTGTTGGACTTCTTCGAGGACTCGTGCCCCCAAATTACTCGACTCATGCGTGGTGCTTCGCGCTGGCCGCGCACATGTATGTAACCTGCTGTATGAGCGGGCTAGGTCCCAAGCCCTGCACGGCAATCCTCGGTTCAGGGATGTTTTGGGGTGACGAGGGCAGCCGGTGAGAAGGCTAATTTCCCGCATGGCACACTGGTTTTTTTCTGCATGGTGGCGGATCACGTTGGTGGTGGTCCTAAGCCAGCCTAGGGAGGGTTCGTCAGTCTCGGTAGAAACATACATCACTCGCCCTTCGTCTCGCTCTGACGTCAATTCCTCGCCCTTTCGCCCCCCCATCCGAATTTTGACCTACGAGGCTGGCCAGTGGTACGTTGGACGCAGTTCAAGGCTTGTGAAATGTCCGGAAGAGCTAGTCACAGCCCTCCTTTTCAACGCTTTCATGATGTTGGCGCGACAACCCCGCGACAACCATTTGTATACGACATGTCCCAAGGCCCGACGGCTTCGAGAGTGGAGCCGTGTAGAGTCACGCCGTAAGGTGTCTGTACAGTACGTACGCATTCTGTAAAGCCTTCCCGCTCGGAGCTGGGAGTCATAGCATCGTCTCGGACATAAACGTGGACTGGAAGTCGTGGCATGGGATTGCACTAGAAGTCATTGCATCTGGCATTTCGGACACAAGCGCCTCAATTTGATAATTCGGATGGAAGAGTGGGGCGGGGGATTGAACGCATCGAGAACACCTTATCTGTTGGACCAAGATTCTGCGATGGAGAGTATCACGGGTGATATGACGCCTTAATCGCCACTCTCAATGCGCACAGCGGAAGATGGTAGTGATGATGATAATGATGATCAATCCGAGCTGATAGTATTTCCGTCAAAACAGAGTTGAAAACAGTTGTGCACACAGTACGTACAAATGCGATTGATGGATATGGAGGACAAAACATGACACAAATAAACGACATTGCTTGATAATGCAAAAAAAAAAGAAAAATGCACAAGAGACAGATTATCCAAAAGACAGCCCCAAACCTGAAAGGACTCCACGTCTCGTCTCATCACGCCTTATCGTGCAGTATGGAAAAGAAGCGCGATGACATGCGGCGCGGCGCCGGCGAAAAAATATGATGTGGCGTGACCTGCCCAAAAAGAGCATCATCATCGGACGACGACTCGCACGACGGTGCCACAGCGCCGTCGGAATGCTCTATCTCCGCAGCCATAGAGTCATCTATGAGGGGGGAATCACAAAGTCCATCAGCCTAAGAACGCGAAAAAAAAAGGAGGGAAGTCGACGGGGGCAATGGGCAGGGCGCAGTGCAAAAAGCAGTGGAAGGAAAATGAAAGGAGAGGTTGATAGATAGACTTACCGCTCCCGAAAAGCACCCGTGCCCTCTTCAATGCTGCGGAGATAGGTGACGACGAATCCGCAACACAGCGCCATCGTCGTCATCGTCAGTAGTAGCGGTAGTGGCATCGTCCTCCGAGTCTGCGGTCCCGGTCCCGTTCGTCTTCAAGGCCAAGAAGGCAGCAATAGGAGCACCAGCGGCTACTCTCTGTCGCTTCCCGGTTCTCACCGCGGGTGTGGCGCTCACAGACGGCCGATCGGAATCTCCCGCGCCGCTCACGAAAGTGACAAGCGACTTGGCGCGCCGCAAGCTACGGCGGAGCACTTGACCAGACGACGACGATAGCGACAACGACGACGACAGTGACAGCGGCGGCAATATAATTTTTTCTTCATCATCTGATGGTAACGAAACGGCCGGCTCGCGCGTACGCTTCGTCGGCGTCGCCGTAACATCTATATGTAAGCTCGCGCTGCGCGTTTTGCGCAGGGCTCGTGCTCGTACAGACGCAGGCCGCGGCCTTGGTATTTCGACCGCGTCCATGAAGACACTTTTGCGCTTGCGTTTGTGCTGCGGTGGCTGTGGCGTTGGCGAGGGCTCCGGCTGCACGGACGTAGTAGCGTGCGAGGAGCCACAATGGTAAACGCGGTAGGTGCTGCGGTTGCATGCTGCAGGTGGCGCTGCCCCGCGGAGCTGGGGGTCACAGGCGACAAGAGGCACTTCCGAACCTCCTCGCGCTCTGCCTCGCTTCGTCTTCAGTATCGGCACCGCGATCGTCGCCGTCGCCATCTGTCGATTTTCTCGCTACGCGCCCACCGCGGCTCTTCTTCTTGGGCCGGGGATCGGTCGGCACATTGCTCGCTCGTCTTTTGCCGATCTTGGGTATACCAGGCGAAGAAGCCGCTGCGATGGGTCCAGCAGGGAGGGCAGAGCCGCGGGCTTTGGCGGCGTGTTCTCCTTGTCGGAGGAGCAGCAGCCATCCGAGGGTTTCTTTGGCGAGCGCAGCGGGGACCGAGGTAATCGGGATGGAGAGGTGGAGGGTGAGACTGCACCCATGATGAAGTTATAGTCGAGCTTCGTCGGTTGGGCGAGGGGTGAAAATATGTTCATGTCAGTGGTCGTATGGTGACGGTTTTCGATGGCCGCTGGGGAGAGGACATCGCTGAAACTGCCGCTTCCGGCGTTGACGGTGCTTCTGCCACTTTGATGGTAGGGACAGCCAATGGGGTGGGGCTGTCGAGCGAAGTCACCGATGAGTTGTCCTCGTCGGCGGCGATGGTAGATGAGGAGCCCCAGTTGAACGCGGGTCCGAGCACGGGCACTGCAGTCTTTCCAACAACAGCGATGTCGTCCATCTCTGCAGGAAGTGATGTCGGCTCGGTAGTAACCTCTCTCCCACATGCATTAAGGCAGGTTACCAGCGTTGAAGGCCATCCGCCCTCGGGACAGATTCTTTACCAAACGTCATGTCCCAGTAGTCCTGGAAGGCTTCTACAATGGCTTGCGGTTTGTCCTCGCGGCCAATGAAACCGGCCTCCATCAGCGGTCCCAGCGCCTTAAGAACATCGGTTGATGAGCCAAGCGACTGTAGGCATACCATGGCCGTCTGATACAAAGGGACAACCTAAAATACCGGGGTTATGTTGGATCAGCCAACGGGACGAGGGAGGAAAATGGGGATGAGGTCACCCACATCGAACGCATACTCCTCCGCAGTGAACACACTGTACTGGTCCGCGATCCACACACTCAGACCCTCCTGCAAAGCACCCGCCACCTCGCTCAGCTTATTGGCGGGGCACGTGTCCACAACCCTCGTAGCCGCGCGGATGAGCCACATCGAGGCGACCTTGTTCCGTGGCTCGGGCGGGTACGTGCTGGCAAACGTGTCATTCACGAACCCAAGTAGCGCAGGCGCATCGGAGGGCGTCTCAAGGTGGCCGAGCAGGAGCTCCGCTGCGCGTGTTGCAGATTCGCCAGTCGGGATGTGCGTGCTTGCGATGGTCCCTGCGAGATGGTCGAGCACGCGCGTGGCGTCCGCGCCGTCGTCGAGTACGCGCGCGAGGCAGATCTGGAGGGTTGCATCCCACGCATCGAGATCTTCCGAGCTCATCTCCCATCCATCCTTGTCGCTATCAAACACCGCACGCGAGTCCATTAGTACACCCACAGAGAAAAAATGAGAAGGGAGGCTTACGCGAATGGCACGCTGAGGAGCACAGGGGCCTCTTCCCATCCCTCCGCGAGCGTTCTCCACTGCTCGCCAAAAACACGCCAGACTCGCGTGCGCACGTCCATGGACCAGTTCCACCCCCAGCGCTGGCTAGCGCCCGGGGCGCCCCAGAATATGCGCAGGAGCGCGAGGGAAGATGAGCAACCTGCCGCGCCAGTGCGCACGATCACCTCGGCACAGAGGGTGGCCCACTGAGTGCGCGCGTCGTGTGGCATGTCCGTCTCCTGCACGAGATCCGCCTCCTTTTCCATCAGCCACGTGAGAAGTGTCTCGCTTGGAGACCCGGCGAGCGCCCGCGCGGGGAGCACTGAGTGCGCATGCACCCAGAGTGAGCGCACCACGGCCAGCTTCATCGCCATGTTCGAGCGCGTGTGTGGCGTGAGGTCGGACCCTGTGTTTGAGGGCGCTGCTTCGTCGCCGGAGGGGACTAACTGAACTTTCGGATCGCCGAGAATGTCCTGCATCAGTGAGACGGCTAGCTCGGCGAGTTTCTGAACCAAGTCATCATCTTGGCCATCTTCATCGTCGTTATCGTCGGTCGAGCCTTGTAGGCCTCGGAGAGCTGCCTTGAGGAGACCGTTCCATGATTGGACGAGTTCAGGCTGGACATAACAAGGACAAACACATAAGTCAGGGGCGCAACGACGGAAACGAGAATCAGCTTACCGGGAGCTCTGCGTCCCAACTCAAGCACACTTGCGTCAACGCAACTCGCCACACCTTGATCAAACCATCCATCACACCAGGCATCCATAGCTCGACTGGGCTAAGCGCGCGCACGTCGGCTACAGTAGCCGTCTGTTTTAGCACTTGGCGGACCTCCTCGGGAAGCGAAGCAAACTCGACTGTGAGCAGGCCCGGATCGGCACTGAACAGGCCGCCAGGGAGCAGCTTCGCCCAGTCCCAGTCCGAATCTTCCTCTTCCTCTGCTCCCACCGCCTCATCGCCATTCGCCACGCGGACGAGTCGGCAAAGGGTCTGGACGGCGTCATGGCAATTGCTGCCGCCTCTGTTCACCATAACTTCAAGAAGCGCGATTGCACGCGTTACGCTACGCCCATCGTCTGATTTGTGCGCGAGCAATGCGCCAACGGTTCCAACGCCAGCGCCCATGTCCACCATCTTCGTAACGATCGCCCAAAAGTCGTCGCGGCGCATCTCCTCCGTCAATGTCCAGGCAGCAGCCTTTGTCGTTTGCTCGTCCTCCCAATCCTTCTCTTCTTCATCCTGCTCGCTCTCTCGTGAGAAGGGTGACCGGAAGTAAGCCCATGCCAGCGGACGCCAGACTACGCATGCGAGCGCGCGCACAGACGACTTTTTGTGACGTACGGAGACGGCGAGGAGTGCCTTGACAATATTGGTAAGCTTCGTGTTGTCACCAGCGCGGGACCGAGCAGCACGACGAGAGCGGCGAGCGTGCAGAGTGCCCAGACGGGGCCCTGTGCAGCGCACGACGGATCGTGCGTGCCGAGCGTCGTACGCAGTGTCTTGATCAACATCGAGTCAGATTTATTGGCGCTGGGTGTGCGGGGAGGTGAAGATGGCGATGGTGCAGGGTTATCGGTAAGTGCTGCGTTGACAATTTCGGAGAGCCGCGTATGTGTACAGGAAGGGGAATCTGCGACGCGCCGAGGGCCAGGCCACCGAGAGCGTGACACGCCTGAGCTCGCAGGGCAAGCCGCGGTGCAAGTAGATTATCAAGGAGGGAAGGGAGGAGCTCGATAAATGCAGGCACGAAAATAGAGGGCTCATGGACGGAAAGATCATGGATAGCCTGGGCGAATGCTGTTCAGTGAGTTCTACGGAGTGATGCGCGAAAGCAACTTACCTTCATACCATCGCTTACTGATCCCTTTTTACCCTCTTTTCCGAGCTCGCCCTCGACAGCTCGTCGCAGAGCATAGGTTATTCGGTCCTTAGCCGGTGCGAGAATGTCTGCAGGCAATCGCTGTGTCTGGAGGAGCCAGATGACAAGCGCGCAGGTTTTCCGCGAATTTGGCGTCGGCAATTCTGGCGCCAGCGGAATTGCAAGCGCATGTGTAACCATAGAACCGACATCTTGGTCTAAAAGCCTCCCGAGTCAACGGGACGAAAAATAAAGATGAAACTGGCCCAACGAACCATCAAAGAGACTGTATATCGCGGGAGAGTGAAGACGAGGCCGAGGAATTTGATGACAGCGTGCGATACTGTGGAGAGGTCGCGCGCATACTTGACTTGCTCTTCATTCATGCCACATCTTCTCTTTCGTGGGCTCTTCTCTGGGGATGGAAGAGACGATAGTGGCTCTGGAGCAGAGCGATCGTTCCCTTCCATCGGGTCTACCAAGGCGCGACCGAGGTCACGGGTGACGGAATCGACAAAAGCGAGGCGGCGTTTCCGTATGGGCTGGAATATGGCCATGAGCAGTTGCTGTCTGTGGTTTCTTGGACGGCAGCTCTGAGCCGAGCCGTGAGAACACTATATGCCTCGATGAGATCGGGAAGAGTTGAACAATGGGCCAAAATTTTGTCCACAGGACGGTCAAGATAATGGAGGTCTGATAGAGGATCACTTGGTTCTGGGTGACTTGACGCTCGTTCTCGGGAAACAGTAGTGGTAAAATGGGATAGGAGGTCTGCTGCTTGAGGATAGAGCGAGGAGGGAACTTCTTTGATGCGCTAGCAGCAAGTTTCCTCTTGGATGTTGGACTGGCGACAGTGTGATACTCATTGACCGGAGACCATGCCACGCGGGCCCTCCTCCGTCGATTCTCCTTGTCAGAACGCGTGTGGGGTGGTGTCAAAAGAGTCATTGTAGAGTGTACGGTGATAGTGGTATTTCCTTTCCCAAAATTTCCCAATATTAAGTGGTGATTGAGTGGGAAAAGGGCAAGGGTGGGGTATGGATAGGAGAAGTGAAGCCAAAGGCGCTAACGACGCGGGCACTCGATGCATTCAATTAAGCGTGCTTGTTGACGCGTCGCGTGTCTTGTTTGCTCCCATTTGTCCGAAATTCATCGGCCCGTGAGTGGCACGCGGGCCGCGACGCACGTTCATGGTAGGCGGCAAAGTGCTCGGACGAGGCTGTGTCGATTATCGAATGCCAATGCCCACTCCGCCACTACCCATGACTTACCCCAATGAGTCTTTCCCACCTCCTCCTAGGTAGTGTCGGTCGGTGGGATCATGGCATCTTTTTCGTACCATCCTCCTCATTTAGACACCACTCTACATTCTCTTCTCCCTCAGGCTTCCCATATGAATCACCGATCCGGAACAGCCCAGGCAGGGATTCCGAACCAAGCCAGGGATTCAGTATTCCAGCCGATAATGAGCCTGATGGCGACAGGTCCTCTTCTGGCTTCTGTCTTCAATGTACGCTCGCAATGAAGACCTCCCTGAGTCTACCACCCAGCTCTCAATAAGTCCCTATGTGAGAGGTCCGAGCATCCCGGTCAGGGACGATTTCCGACCCAACTCGTTTACGGACTTTAATGCGCCTTTAAGCCTACGGAACATGGCTTTCAGTCCTCACAATCGCTTCCTGCCGGCTCCCAGTTTTCACAATCGCTCCTCCTGGCTTCTCTCTGGTGGAGATCAGGCTGATACTACGGCTGGTTATGCTTCTGTAGTCTCGTGAGTAATTTTGTCTTAATACAGTGGCTTGCGTTTCGCACTTCCTTCCTATCCACCCCACGTTGTTCGATCTAACAAAGGCATCTCATACTTTTCTTAGAATTTTCTGTCATGATTGCGGACTTTTCTTCCGCGGAGTGCGTGAGGAAGGTCTCGAGGTGCTTAATCGTCATCAGTGTATGGGGCCCATCGTGAGTACCATCACGTCCTCAGTTTCAGGCGCTCTGACAACGTTTTGCAGAATGGTGGCTATACTTATGATTTTGATTTTCTGCCCGATGGCAGACGCTGGCCATTGTACAGAGAAGAGTATTTCGAACCTAATTTGACCAATGCGAATCCGGTATGATGGTTGGTCGTCCTGTAGGCCATCGCCGCGGATCTTATTTCGATGGGCCCCACCGATCCGCAATGAATCAGCGAAGGTATCCCTTTAGGTCGTCACACAACGACCTGAACCAGCTTTCGGGACAACAAGGTCCAACACCTCCCAGGTTTGAACAACAACGGGATACCGATATCTCTGGATTCGACTCCGGGGACTTGTGGTGAAATTCGTGTGCAGGCAGGAGGGCGCACGCGTGCGCGTTTTTACGGACTTGTGAGGAAAGGGCTTATCGGCTGTAGGGGCCCGCGCTCGAAGGCTCAGGCCATGGGCATTAGACTGATTCCTCCGCGTCGTATGACTGATCTTTCACCCGTTATTTATTGTGAAATTGATTCTTCCGTTGTTACCACAGATGGTGCCTGGAGAACACCACGGCGTCGCGTCGCCCATCATGTCTTTTTCGTACGGATTGATCAAGCGCGACGCCGCGAGGCTTAGATGCGTCGACCGGCTTAGCGCACTTGCGCCCTGCTACGGTAGACACGCTAGACGTACCTTTCGTCTTTCCCCGTTTTCCTCTTTTTAGAAATCTTTTACTGTAATCTATTGCTTTATATATTGTCGATCTATGGTACATCTGCCTCCCGTTCGACTCCCAGCCTCCAAACCGCCCCCTCCCCCTGACTTCGCGTTCACTCGTCACGGTCTCAGACATATAAAAACTGTTACTGTCTCCCCCGCCACCGATATCACCAGTTGAGCCTGAACTAGGGAGGAATTCCGCAAATGTGCTGCAATCCTTCTACTGTGGCACACCTAACCCCGACCCCCTCAAACTCCGCCCTTACAAAGGTTACGACCCCGTTAAACGAGTCCAGCTGGACATGATGCGGAGGGTCGTCTCCCGCCACGAGCATACGATACATGCTACATGCGCCTGGAGCTCAAGAACCCTAGGAAACTCAAGCCGCGTCGTTCGCTTGCAGTTTCTACCTGAGGTCACCTCTGGTATAGATGCCCGATGTTGACACGCCCGGGGTTGAGGTACTCGCTACCGATTGGTCAACGTTCAACGTTCAACATCCGTTCAACGTTTACTTATTAGTCGCACAAATTGTCTCACGCGTATCCATCATGTTGTAGACGTAAACATCTTGTTATCAAAGTATTATCGAAATAATGGCACCACTGAAAAGTAACTACAGTAGTACGGTATTTGTCCTCTGTCCCATACGGTGTCAATAGATTAGATACAGGTGAAATTTTTGTACATATATATCCGTCCGAACCCAGTAAATGCACCATTTCACCGCGTAGCACCATGCTCTTTCAAGCATGTCGCAATGTCGTCACGCTTATGCTCCAACGCTAGTTGCAATGGGGTCCTACCCTCATCATCCTCGGCGTCTATAATCGCACCGTGCTTGAGCAGCAGGCGCGTGCCTTCGACTGTCCCCATGCGAGGCAGATTACTTCTCCTTTTTGCCACCAGGAGGAGTGATGGAGTGGAGTAGAACTATAATTATCTCGCGCATTGGGATCTGCACCACAATCCAACAGTACCTGCATGATATCGATGTGATCATGCTCGTAAAACTTGGCAAACGTTGATGCCAAGTGTAATGGAGACTTTCCGAGGTCTGTCCGCAGGTGAATATCGGCATTGTGCTCAATTAGCATCTTGAGTACTTCGAGGCGCCCAACGCCGGCCGCACTGTGAAGTGGAGTCCAGAGTTCGCGTTCTGGATATTACATCCGCCCCGTGATGAGCAGCCACTGCACAATGTCGAGATTTCAGCCCTGCACGCTACACGCAGTGGCGTCCTTTCGTTGTCGTCGAGAACGTCACCTTCGCACCATGACGATGGAGTAACTCCGCGATCCGGAAATGTTTGCCGCGCAATGCAGCCACCAATGGAGTTAGCATATCACCTCCCCTTGATTTATATGCTCCGGATGCTTGCCAACGAGAGTTCTGCCAGGTCATAGAATCCCCCAAGTGAGGCAAAGTATAAGGGAAAGGGCACTTCCCCCACACGGAGAACGACTCCCACGATACATCCGCCTTTGCACCGGGACCAAGATGCCCAATGTGGTTTGTCCGCATCAAGAAAATATTCCATCGCATCTCGTATGAGTGACGATACGTTCTCGAACCGCGCATGGTCGATCCAGTAACGGGCGGCGTACTCGAGAAGGGGAATGTCATCGAGATTATCTTCGTCGACGCGATCGTCCAATCGGAGAAGAACGCCCAAGCAGGCCTGCGCGAGGATTGTGTTTGCAGGCTCGAGGAGGATGTGATAGCGGGAGATATCCCCGCTTGAACAGGCCAGCCGTTTCGAAGTGAGGAATTCTTTGACGGAAAAATGCGAGAATTGCACCACTTGGTAACCCCCATCATCGACGATGGCAATCAGACTGGAGCACGTCGACAGTACGGCCTGATGATGATCCGTCCACCGCCAATTTGGGTTCGACTGTGGAATGCCTCTGTCGGCGGGCGCATCAAAGTCAATCGCGAGAACCTCTGCGAGCTCTTCAACGCGTAATGGCCGAAGGGCAACCGTGAGAAATTGCAGGAGACGATATGCATGATCTCGATTTGCCTTGTTGATTTCCTTCAATACCCGCTCGTACGTCCCATCTAGCGTTTCGGGCAATTCTTCGAGAATTCTCCCCACGCTCGATGGAAGACAATGCCGCAGCGCTTCCAGCTGGCAATACACCCACCGGAACCTATAAAAATATGAAAACTTTGTCAAGGCGCAAAGGAGGATGCCTTACATGCCATCTGCTCTCTCGGAGAGTTTCTCTATGACAAGTTTCCTGTCCTCCTCGCGCCATCTCCGCATCTTCCTGTCCGAATAAACAACAGAACTGACGTAATCCACAATATCTTTCTTTTGTCCAGTTTGGTTGTGGAGGGACACGCGGAGAGATGTCAGAGGCTCAAGAATAGTTTGGATGTCGACCTCGGGTCTACTCGTGACACAGATATGGAGGTTTGGGACGTTCAAGCCAACAAGATCCTCGACAAGATCGAGGACCTCCTCTCTTGGGGTTGGCATGCCAGAATTGTTTGGACATTCGTCGAGTGCATCCAAAATGATGTAGATGGGACCTTGAGACGGAAGTGAGACCATCTTTGCCAGACAACTTGTCAAAGTCTCGTCACTGGGTTTTCGTACGCCCTTGCCATGTTCCAAGTAAGAGCGAGAGAGTATGTCGCAACAGCGATTGGACTGAGCGCATATCTGGGAGATGATGGAGATGAGGAGGTTATGGCAGTTTTGCTTATCTTCGTCGCGAAAATCGCAATAAAAGTAAGCTGCAATTGCTGATTCTGCTTCGCATTGAGTCATAATGTCTTCGATTATTCCAGAGCTGGGCGATGATCTGAGTGGATGTAGGTAGAAATAGAACGAAATAACATACCACAGGACGCTTTTGCCGGAGCCCGCTACAAAGATGGGAGTCAGTTGGGTGTGGTGTAGTCGAGAGGAGGGAGGTACGTTTGCCATGGACCACAAGAGGGAAGGAGACGACTTCCACTCTTCGAAAATACTGCCTTGGAAAAACCAGGATGTCGTTCCACTGTGATAAGCCTTGCGCGCAATGTTATGATTTGTCGAGGGATCCGGAGGACTCGGTGAGAGCCACTGCTGAGCTTTCTCTCGTAACTGGCTCACTAAGAGGATAAATAAGCCCCACAACTTAACAACAGTGAGAACAAAGTACGAACGCTTCTCTTCATCTGCGATGTTCGCAGACCGCTGTATGCCTGCATTTGCTACTTTCACATCTATTCACATTCGTGTTCAGGGATGCGTAAATGACCAGACGAACGCCTTTTTCCTACCTTCAATGAGTCCTGTCACTTTGTCCTCCACCCTGTGCGTGACATTCAGGGTTTCCGCAATCGCCATCCGAGCTTCCTCCTGAGTGAGTGTATCCAGCCTCTTCAGGGCATCCTCGACATCATTCCGGCCGAGTAGCTTGTTCACAAATTTTTCTAAACCGGGCAAGTCAAAAGCGATTTATAGTATTCATGTCGATCAACTTACTCGATCGACCTTCTTTAATCTCCTTCGTGGCGATAGCGAGAATAGAAAGGACTCAATCATCACATTCACAATCACATCCGTCATGGCAACAGTTGGTCGCACTTCCGTGTATGTATCGAGACGCTTGAAGAAACTCTCGATGCGCACAAAGATGTCAATGAGCACATCTTGGCTCGCATCTACATCTTTAGCCGCCTAAGAAATACCATTATCACGATAGCCGGCACTGAGCGATCGAGGATGATGCTTACCAAAAGAAGGACACCGATACCCGAAAAGACTACGTTGGCAGGTGAAAATACCTGAGAGATGACGATCAGATCAAAGATTCTACGACGATGATGATTGGGACTGACAAGACCAACGCCCTGGCCAACAGTGGCGGAAATGCGGACAGAACATTTATGGTCGGTTTCAACCAATTTGCCAATCTCTGATCGCTCCTGCGGCGGCGATCAAATTGCTGGATCAAGCCTTGAAGGACGGACAAAATGGCGGTGGGCGAATCGCAGGACTGTATTTGGGCGGCAAGGGGATGTGTGAGTAGGTTGCTTTCTGTCTTCTTCTCATACGCGTCCAAGGCGGCATCGAAGACAGATTTAAAATTGGAAGAGGAAGGAGCTTGAGTGTGGGACATGATCGTGTTGAGATGGCTGGAGAGAGGGAGAGAGGGAGCACCGCTGCCTCGTGTTCTATCCCACTGATGATGACCGATATGGACAACGCGGGACGTAATCGATTAATCGCGTAATCATCAGATCGTAGATTGCGGTACTAGACCGGTAGACCCAGCATTGCCAACGCACTCAACTTAGTGGCCTAGTTTACCACTGAGATCTGATCGACTTGACATACTCTAGGTACGCAACCTAGATTGTAGTGCGATGGTTTGCTACTGCATAGTGCGGACAACTTGAATGCGGGACGTAACTTCGCTCACATCCATGTTGCAACGTCTCCGCATCGAAACGCGAACAAGTACATTTCATCTTATCCTATAATCACTTGTGCTACATCTAAGTGATTTCATTTCTGTCGTGTCTTGAACATCACATTCGCTTTCCCGGGTAAACGCAATCTGCCACAGCAAATGTTGCGTGGAACACCTTTCCCTTCCTCAAACTTGACATCATACGTCGCGACAATATGGGCAAACAGCACCTTCAGTCCATTAACAGCAAAGAATCGTCCGGGACTGATGCCAAGTAGTGACGGTTAGATCAAGCATCATAAACCACCGGCAGGAACGCACCAGGTGTGTCGCCCGAATCCAAAAAACAAATGTTCGCTTGACGCGGACACCGCCTGATGCATGTTGTCATGCTACCGCCGCCTCAGACTCGCGGAGCTTCGAAAAGCGAAATCCGTCAAACTCGTCGGCGTTTGGATAGATTCTTTCATCCATATGAATAGCACTGGCTGGGATGGCGACCAATGTGCCTGCGGGAACAGTCACGCCATTGGAAAATGTGAACGGGCGCAACGCCAGACGGAGGAAGGGAACTGGATAGAAGCGCGGAGTAAATCAGTATGTTGTACCTGGGATGCTGGGGAAGGAATTCAACGAACGGATGGTGAAACCATCAACCCGCTGGGTCTCCCGGATGAAACTGTCGATCTTGCACATCTTGTCTATCCCAGCTTTTGTCCAACCTTCTTCTCTAATTACTGCGTCGACCTCTTCGCGAGGGGTTCCATGTATTCAGGACTCGCAAGAAGACGGTACAATACTTGCGTGAACGACTGTTGACATGAATTGATCAGGCAACATCATAGGTGACGAGATGTCATCACTTGCCACACACGTTAAACTGACAGCTGCAATATTGATGTGAGCAACCGCCGTGCCAGGCCTTCGACGGACCTCTCCACTCCTTGGCCTCGCTCATCAGCCACATGAGCATATCGTTCTGTGAACCAGTCGTCTAGTGAGAGAGGTGCTGATATAATGGCGTGACAAACCGGCTTATCATCCCAGTCCTCCCCGTACTCCTCCATCTTCGCAAATCGCTCCTCAACTATGGGTCTGATAAGTTCAGTTTGTTGTCGAATCTGGGAAGGAAGATCCGATATCATGCGTAAAACAATACTAAAGTATGTTCAGTGACAGGAAACATGGGAAGGATAGAGGAGACCGCTCACGGCTTGAGAGGCCTCGGAAACAAGCTGATGATCATGGCAGATCTTATGGCATCGATCGCGAAGTTTGAATTCAAAGTCTGATAGTTATGATCCCGACCTTGAAAATATCAGCACATGCCACTGAAGGGATCGTAGAGCGGGGAAATGATCACTAACATAGAGGCACACCGACAAAAATACGATTCGTGGTGCGGCAAATCACTTGTTGGAGGGTTTCTTGAATAGGAACCATGACCCACTCTGCGTTCCCTGTGAACCGTGGCCTTTCGCCTAGGACCGTTCCACGTACCATCGCCACGCATCGGGATGAAATCGTCCATGGCCATGATGAGCTCTTCGTGGCCCTCTTTGAAAGCAACTGCAATATTCTGCGTTAATCTGGAACGGATTACGGCAGTGTGGAACTGGTCGTTCAAGTCCAAAAGGTCTATCGTGTATTCTGCTTGAATAAACTAGATAATCGTTATGAGCATGAGTACTCCTTTGTGCACGTTAACGTACTTCGTTCGTCGATTCAGTCATAGACAGGGTATCATCAGGGGCCCTCCTGACATCTTCAATAAGCTCAGGTCCAGCAACCAACACGATCCATCTCCGAAGATCCGCGATTTTGAACAAACCCGGACTCGTCTAGAGGAAAATGAGTCATCAGATTGATATGAGGAAGCGGCATAAGGAGGGGGCAAATTACTTTCTCATATCCATCTTTAAGCATGCGAACGCCATCAAAGTTAAATTGGACAGCCGAGAGGTACGAGAGAATCGGGTCAGAAAACCCTACGGTTGGGATAGCATCGAGCTAGGAACGTGACGTTGTTCAGGGACAGCGTGAATAAGACGGCAAGGGCCTGACCATGGGATCACGCCTGACAAGACGCCCGAAATACCAGCTGACGAAGAGAGAGAGTGGAACAAAAAATCCCACGAGGAATGACAGCTTCAGAGTGAACTCGTAGGCGGGCATGCTGCAACAATGGTGTAGTACCGCTCATGTTGTTCCCGTGCATTTATAGCTCTTGGGGAAGGAAACGAGTTGAATGGTTTACTGTAACTGACCACAGGGCGACCACTAGAACCTTTTGTATTTTTTTATGGAAATGCATGGTAAGATTGCGCTTGAGATTTCGATTTGGACCAGTGTCATCATTAAAAAAGGATAGTGGTATACCAAGTATGACACTCAATCGTTGGTCCCTGATAGCGCTGAAAGAAGAGAGCGAACAAAATTAGTAAGCAGGACGGTCTGAGCCGCACGTGCGGCCACTTCTTATTGGAGCTTGTATTGGAATGGTTGAATATGGAAAGTCACGGCGAGGGAAGGGAGCTGCTGGTGTATCTGCCAAAGGTCATCGACGTGCGCACGATCATCCCAACTGGACTGTCGTCCACATCCACATCTTTTTACGGAAATCAGCTTATCGGGCCGACAGATGCGCAATAGATTCAATCCCATCGCACTTGCGCTATTCGCTTCCGCAGTGAAGTGCGTAACTGTGCTAGTTAGAGTGCGCACCTTACCAAATATATTACATTCGCGATGTGCGCAACGCGATCATGACGTTAGAATTTACTTATGCGCACCCCAAGTCTCGGAGGCAGTCGGTAAAAGCACGTGGGTGAATAATAGCCGGATAACATGGTAGATCTGACGTAGTTCCTTGCGTAGTTCCCAGCGCTGGCTTTACAACATCCGTGGCCCAGAAGGAAAATGCTTATCTCTTTCATCTGATCCCACCCCCGCCCGGTCTGCTTCTGTAAAAGACGACACATTTTCTTTCTAGAACGCTTTTGTGAATGTGACCCGGGAAACAATGGTACGACTCGTACGACGCGAACCCTCATATCGATCAAGTGCCGCTTCTGTCCCGATATTCGACTCAAGACATAGGGTGACTTTGAGCGCCACTATGACACCATGGAGGCACACCCACTCAAGATCTCCTTCTGCGACAACTGCGGAGATTTCTTCGCGCGCGAAACCCGCCTCGAACGATAACGCAAGAATCCATCCCCGGAGTGCATCGGTATGACGCCAGAGAAGGCCGCGGCCAAGTGCAGAGAAACGCAGAGACACCACAAGCAGTTCCGTCGGGGTGGGGTTGAACGGGGTCCAGAGAAAGGTGAGGGTATCAGGACGTCCTTCTCGTAGGTCATCAAGAATCTGTATCCCGAGTCCTCAAAGAAGCGCACTGGAGGGAGTCGGTGAAAAAAAGGACGCGGATAGGGACAGACGCTATCAAAAGTATGACATACATACCGCATTCCTTCTGTAATTCTTCTGTCCTGCAATTTGCTGGTCGCACAGACACGAAGTCTTCACGCCGGAGCACCATGAATGACACGTCCCTGAGTATACTCTCAAACTCCGAGTCGTTTCCCGATTACGCACCACTGCCAGATGCGTGACCGCTCACAAAGTCACCGCGCCACTGGAGCTTGGAAAAGTAGGGCACCTCCGACAACGGATCGAGAATGGCCTCCAATCTGCATAATACGTACTGTATGTTGTGCATGACCACGCGCAAACGCTTTGCTGCTGCCACTTCTGCTGAAAGGAAATTCGGATAGGACTGCCTTAGATCACGCGATATTCTTCTTTGCTTTCGTTTTGAGACCAGTCAGACATCGTGAATACATGTGAACCGTGGATCCATTAGTGGGGAAGCGAGAGGAAAGGAGGTAGACTGGAGGTAGCTGGCGATGTGCGGCTGTGCGGTTCTGCGCCACCGTGACGCCGCTGTTGAATTGAACGTTCCCGGCGCCAACTGAGCTCAGGCTATTTAAAATTTCTAAACAGGGCGATCTCTCTCAAATCCAGGTAGAGCTATATGCTGTCGACTGTCTGGACAGAGGTCGATTCTTCTTTAGTCACAAAAGGTTGTCCATCATCACGCTCTTCTTGTTCGCATCTTATTCTTGAAATACTGACACTCCTGTTTGACTTTATCAGCATTCATCGATTCACCCTGACTATACAACTCTAAACAGTAGCTGCCCTGTCGCGTATGTTGTTAATAAAGTCGATACTTATAAATTCTTGTGGTTACATATCCCATTTCACCGCGTAGCGCCATGCTCCTTCAAACATGTCGCAATGTCATCACGATCATGCTCCAACGCTAGTTGCAGTGGGGTCCTACCCTCGTTATCTCGGCGTCTATAATCGCACCATGCTCGAGCAGCAGGCGCGTGCCTTCGACTGTCCCGTGAGTCATAGGTCTCCATATTTTTGCCAAAAGAGGAGTGATGGAGTGGCGTGGAATTATCATTATCCCGTGCATTAGGATCTGCACCATGGTCCAACAATACCTGCATAATATCGACTTGACTCATTGATATCAGGATTTGCCGCCAAATGCAACGGAGACCTTCCCGAGCCAGTCCGGATGTGAATATCGGCATTGTGCTCAATTAGCATCTTGAGTACTTCGAGGCGTCCACTCTCGGCCGCACTGTGAATGGAGTCCAGTGACTGTCGTTCTGGATATTCACATCCGCCCCGTGATTGAGCAGCCACCCCACAATGTCGAGATCTTCAGCCCTGCATGCTACACGCAGCGGCGTCCTTTCGATGTTGTCGGAACATCGACCTCCGCACCGTGCCGATAAAGTAACTCTGCGACTTCGAAATGTTTCCCGCGCATGCTGCCACCAATGGAGTTGCCATCTGACCTCCCCTTGCATTTATATGCTCCGGATGCTTGCCAACGAGAGTTCTGCCAGGTCATAGAATCCCCAAGTGAGGCAAAGTATAAGGGAAAGGGATCTCCAGCCACCGGAGAACGACTCCCACCACGTCGCCATTTGCACCTGGGACCAAGATGTCCAATGTGGTTTGTCCGCATCAAGAAAATATTCCATCGATCTCGTATGTGTGACGACACGTTCCCAAACTGCGCATGGTCGATCCAGTATTGGGCAGCGTATTCACAAGGGGAATGCCACGACGTCATCCTCGTCATCGTGATCGTCTAATCGGAGAAGAACGCCCAAGCAGGCCTGCGCGAGGATTGTATGTGCAGGCTCGAGGACGATGTGATAACGGGAAACATCCCCACTTGAACGGGCAACCGATTCGAGGTGAGGAATTCCTTGACGGAAAAATGCGAGAATTGTACCACTTGGTGTAGCCCATTATCGACAATTGCAATCAGACTGGAGCACGTCGACAGTACGGCCTGGTGTTGATCGTTCCACCGCCAATTTGGGTTCGACTGTGGAATACCTCCGTGGATCGCGCATCGAAGTCAATCGCGAGAACTTCCGCAAGCTCTTCAACACGCAACGGCCGGAGCGCAACAGTGAGACATTGCAGGAGACGGCGGGCATGCTCTCGATTTGCCTTATTGATCTCCTTTAATACCCGCTCGTATGTCTCGTCTAGCGTTTCGGGCAATTCTTCGAGAATTCTCCCACACTTGGTGGAAGGCAGTGCCGCAGTGCTTCGAGTGGCAGTACACCCACCGGAACCTATAAAATATGAAAACTTTGTCAAGGTGCAGAGGAGGATGCCTTACATGCCATCTGCTCTCTCGGAGAGCGTCTCGATGACAAGCTTCCTGTCCTCCTCGCGCCATCTCCGCATCTTCTTGTCCGAATAAACAACAGAACTGACATAATCCACGATATCTTTCTTTTGTCCAGTTTGGTCATGGAGGGACACGCGGAGAGATGTCAGAGGATCGAGAATAGTTTGAATGTCGATCTCGGGTCGACTCGTGACACAGATATGAAGGTTTGGGACCGCAATCCAACAAGATCCTCGACAAGATCGAGGACCTCCTCTCTTGGAGTTGGCATGCCAGAATTGTTGGACATTCATCGAGTGCATCAACGATGATGTAAATAGGGCCTTGAACTGGAAGTGAGACCATCTCCGTCAGGCATTTGGTCAAAGTCTCGTCACTGGGTTTCCGTGATCCCTTGTCGTGTTCCAAGTAAATGCGAGAGAGTGTGTCACAACAAAGATTGGACTGAGCCATAGCTGAGAGATGATAGAGAGGACGAGATTACGGCAGTTCTGCTTCTCTTCGTCACGGAAGTCGCAGTAAAAGTAAGCCAAAATTGCCGATCCTGCTTTGCGTTCGGCCATGATGTCTTCGATTATTCCAGAACTGGGCAATAATCTAAGGATGCAGGCAACGATACCAGGAAATAACATACCATAAAACACTTTCCGAGCCGGCTACAAAAATGAGAGTCAGTGGGGTGTGGTGTAGTGGAAAGAAAAGGAGGTACGTTTGCCATGGACCCACAAAGGGAAGGAGACGACTTCCACTCTTCGAAAATGCTGCCTTGGAAGAACCAGGATGTTGTTCCGTTGTGGTGGGCCTTGCGTGCAATATTATGATTAGTCGAGGATCCGGAGGAGAGAGCCACTGTTGAGCTTTCTCTCGTAGCTGGCTCTCTGTGAGGATAAATAAGACCCCAAAATAAACGGCAGTGAGATCAAGTACGAACGCCTCTCTTCATCTGCAATGTTGCAGACCGGTGTATGACTTGGTTTACTTCTTTACATCTATCCACATCCATGTTTAGGAATGCGAAATGACCAGATGGACGCATTGCTCACCGTCAATGAGCACCGTCACTTTGTCGTCAACCTTGTTGACTTTATCATCCACCCTGTTGGTGACCTTCAAGGTTTCCGAATCGCCATTGGGCTTCCTCCAGTGTAAGTGTATCCAACCTCTTCAAGGCATCCTCAATATCGTTCCGGCCAATAGATTGTTCACAAATTTTTCTACAGAAAGTAAGACCAAGAGCAATTGGATTTATTCACGTAGATCATCTTACTCGATCGGCCTTGTTTAATCTCCTTCGTGGCGATAGCGAGAATAGAAAGTATCTCAACCATCATCTTCACAATCACGTCTGTCATGGCAACAGTTGGTTGGACTTCTGTGTATGAATCGAGACGCTTGAAAAAACCCTCGATGCGCACAAGATGTCAATGAGCACATCTTGGCTCGCATCTACATCTTTAGCTGCCTAAAAATACCATCGTCACGATAGCCAGCACTGAGAGATGGAGGATGATGCTCACCAAAAGAAGGACACCGATACCCGAAAAGACCACGTTTGCAGGCGAAAATACCTGAGGAATGACAATCGGGTCATAGATTCTACGAAGAACAGTGAATTGAGACTAACAAGACCAATGCCCGGGCCAATAGTGGCGGAGAATGCGTAGAGGACGTTTATTGTCGGGCCCAGCCAATTTGTTAATCTCTGATCGCTCCTATGACGGAAATCAAATCGCTGGATCAGCTCCTGAAAGACAGACAAAATGGCGGTGGGCGAGTCGCAGGACTGTATCTGAGCGGCAAGGGATGGGTGAGAAGCTTGCTGTCTGTCTTCTTCTCATACTCTCCAAGGCGGCGTTGAAGATGGATTGAAAGTTGGAAGAGGAAGAAGCATTGGAGTGAGTCTGGGACATGGTTCGTGTTGAGAGTGCGAGAAGAGGCGCAGAGAGAGGGCCCGTGTTGTATCCCCACTGATGGATCCGAAAATATTGACCGGCCGGATATAGACGGCGCCCGCGCAAGCCTGCTGACCTAATCGTGCTCCGTGTTGGCATTGGTGTTGCACGAAAGTTTGTTGGCACGGCTGACATCGTTCCAAGTTGCAGACATATGAGACCGTGTGGAACGAATTAGACAGCGCAACCCCATTCAAGCTGTTGATGTTGCGTCAGATCATTGATTCCCGAGTCAGTCGACTGGCGAATCAGCGGTTGAATCAGTGGCGATCTAGTCGACTTGCCATACTCTAGGTACGCAACCTAGAGCCTAACGTAATGGTTTGAATGTCTTAATGATCCTAGTGCAGACAATTCGACAAACAAGCGACAAACCTAACGATATAAATGTGGGAAACAATCAATTGCTACTTGATTACAGTCAGATTCCTATCGATAGACCAAAAAAAAAAGAAACACGAAGAGGCGGAGCTGAGTACTAAGTACTGAAGTACTGAAACTTCAAACTTCAAGCTTCAACCTCCGGCACAGACGCTCAGTAATTGCTCAGTATCACTGTTCGACGCACATCCGCAATGTATACCTCGCAGTCTTCACAGAGTCAAGGAGTGTTAATAGACAGGCTACGACACCAAGCGAGTGAGTCATAGTCCCTTCCCGGACGATTTCAGTCGACTAGACATTCTTGCAGAACAGATGGTTTCACGTATAAGTTCCGGAAACGCGGAGCATTTTGTCTCTTCCCAATGGGGGCCACCACGAAGATGTCCTTCGCACAAAACTGTTTGAAAACCACCTCCGAGATCATATAGTCAGCTGGTTTACCTGGGCACAGAGCGTGGAGGTACCGCGCGGTCACGGTGTGTGAGTTTGAAGGTGTGGGTGCTGTATGGGTGCGGAATATGGGGCACCCATGCGGTCTTCAAGTGGGGCAAGATCGACGCGGAGTGGAGGAGGTACTCCCGGGCCGGTACTGGCGCGAGCCCCGTGATAAAAATGCAAATAACTCTAGCATCGATGTTGAAACGTTGAAATTTCAGTCCCGCCTCTACAGTACGTGATTTCTTTTTTTTTTTGGTCTATCGATATGAATCTTCACGGTCACT